>JAWQFJ010019322.1:35000-90000 GCA_034096865.1 Theodoxus fluviatilis | reverse complement strand
TGGATGGACGGGTGGATGAAAGGATGATAATCAGTCTTTGAGAACACTTCACACAAAACTCTGCCTACAGGAACGTGTGGAGCGACGGAGGCCAGCATCGAGTGGCTGCTGACCAAGGACGGGCCTGGTCACGTGTTGGTACTCATCGTAGGGGGCGCTCTCGAGGCGCTGGACGCCGTGCCAGGTCGCTTCGTCCTCCGTCTGCAGAACAAGTACGGGTTTGCCAAGTTGGCCCTCAAATATGGGTGAGCTCCCTTGAACCATAAGTGTTTCCTCTCATCGACGTTGTGTGTCGTGTACATGTGTGTGTGTGTGTGTGTGTGTGTGCGTGCATGTGTGTGCGTGCATGTGTGTGTGTGCATGTGTGTGTCGTGTACATGTGTGTGCGTGTGAGTGAGTTTGTGTGTGTGTGTGTGTGTGTGTGTGTGTGTGTGTGTGCACGCGCGCTCGTGTGCGCGCCAATTTCCCTATTACTTTTCTGTCTTCTCTTCCAGTAAACATAAATAAGACATTATATGCAGGTGACTGGCCAGGTAACTTTGCTTTTTATCCAACTGACTGCAAGTGTCCTGTACTGACACATCATTTTGAGTAAAATCTTCCAATTACCTAAATATGTTATTCAACGGTTATCTGAAACCTCTCTTTGGTTACGTTTGCGCTTTAAATTAAGCTTGCTAAAAAAAATTTTTTTAATCAATGTCATGCTCTCTACTTCTCTGTGAAAAAAGAGTAGCTAGAATATTCGTCAGTCGATTCTGCTCCAAAAAGATTCCAGAGTGCAGAATCTTAGGAAACATGATTCATTCAAGCTGCTGGACAAATATACGTTTCTTTTAAATGTGCCTCTCCTGAGTATTTTTTCTCCAAAGTTATTACGATCAATGCCTTCACAAAACATATATATGCCACGTGTGCGCGTGATCGAGGAAAGGGAGGCTACTTTCACGGCTACCATAAAAGGCTTTGACGATCGTCTGATTATGGGGAGTCAAAGTATGAACCCTGGATAAAATCGATGAGGTGGCATTTTGGGCCGCTCGTACGATCTCAGTTTTGATGTTCAGCCTTGGGTATTTTCTTTTTCTCTTTCAATGCAGCACTCCCTTAGTTCCTGTGTTTTCCTTCGGGGAGAACGACGTTTACACGCAGGTCTTTGGAGAGAAGGGCTCCAAGCTCCGTCGACTGCAAGAGTTTCTCACTAAATACCTCGGCTTCTCGCCGCCAATCTTCTACGGAAGGGGCATCTTCAACTACAACTTTGGTCTGCTTCCCTACAGAAAACCCATCAACACCGTCGGTAGGTATCATTCAGTGCTGTCACTCATACAGACTTAATTTTCATCATAACTTGGTGATTGGCATGTATCTCTTCCGGGTGTAGATAGTATTTTTTTCTCGTACCAAACTTGCGACAGTTGTTGCTAAACACCCACCCACCCAAACTGCTCCCCCATCTTTCTTTCCTTGTCTCCACCCCCACCCCCCTTTGACATAGAGAGCCATTATTACAAACCAAAGGGTACACGATAGCCTCGGAGACTGAAACTGCAAAGCACCTGTGCATCGGTAAGCTTTTTAAAAATGAATGCATTTGTGATAATGCAACTTCTGTCTCATCAACTCCTCTATAGGTCTGCTTAACTAGCAATCGGAGCACTTCTCACAATAAAGCGCGAACCCATTTAGATACATGCTTCAGCATCGACGATGACAAATAAACCAAACAACGACCATGACAGATGCAACGGCGATGACGACAAGACGACAGCGACGGTGGTGATGACGACGATGATGATGAAAAGGACGTTGACTACGACAGTGACGATTATTTTGCCGACAAAGACTTCGAAGACGACGACAACGACAACAACTGTTGACATTGAACAGCGGAGGTTGACGTCTTCCCTGTGGATTTCTTTGACGCAACCACTTCTCACTCTTCTCTATCGCCATGCATCGCACAGTGGGTGCCCCCATTCCCGTGGAGAAGGTGGAGCGGCCCAGCAGAGAGGAAGTGGCGGCGCTGCAGAAGGTCTACGTGCAGGAGCTGACCAAGCTGTTCGAGACCCACAAGACCAAGTATGGAGTTCCAGAGGACCAGCACCTCACTTTCACATGAAAACAACTGGCTTTCCAGTGGGAAACAGCCTGCTTTTCCCACACTGAAACGGCCTGTTCAGCAAAGAAGGAACATCTGCTTACCTACGAAGAAATACTTGATTACCAGCGAGGAAATAGTCTGCTTGCCAAAAAGAAAACAACAGCATACTTGCCATCGAGAAAACAGGTTGATTTCTCACAAGGAAACCGCTTGCTCACCATCTAGGAAATAACCTGTTTACTAGAAAAGAAAAAAAAACCTGTCTGGCTGAAAGGAAACAGCCTGCTTACCAACGAGACTACTCATAATTATTTTAAATCAGCTTCCTTACTAGCGTGGCAACAACTGCGTCAAACAGCCAGCTTACCAACGAGGAAATCGGTTGCTTTCCAACTTCAAAGCCTGATCAATCAGAACAGTGTGCTTTCTCAGCAGCATGCTTCTTAATTTAACGAGGGTAAAACCATGCTTAACTGAGGCAACCTGCATGCAGTCGAAATAACTGTTTTTCTTGCTACAACAACAACAACAAACAAGACTTTCGGCCCACAACGAACGCTTTTCATTCAGCACTGCAATTATATGATTTCGGGTACTGAAAGTTTGCAGGGCAAACCAACGTTTGTATGCTGGTAGCGAGATGAGGCCTAAACAAAGAGCGAGTGCAGTGCATCATTACGAGTCTCTTCCTTTTCGCCAGAAAAATGTCAATAGTTTGGGTCTTCAATTTGATTTTCGGGATGACTGAATAGAAATGATCTTTTCAACATTTACTAATAAAACATTGATTATTCGTCCCCGACCCCTTTTTCTATTAACCTGCCCTACTGATACACTCTCCACGATTCGTATCCTTAAAATATGACAACAACAACAAGTCTATGGTCCTTTGCTCAAAACAAAAGGTTATGTCGGAGAGTGATGTTTTGTGAGTATGACGTTTGAATTAGCGCAAGGAATGGTGGAGACGAAAGCAATTGGACCATTGTTGTAAGGGTTACATAACTGTGACACTTCCTTGCAGCATAGGACATTCTCATTAACGTACCCTGCAGGAGTTATCCTCGGCGCTCTCTGTCGAAAAACAACGCGTTAGGTAGAACCACATAGTTCCGGTCGATTCTCTAAGCGTCTGCACTGAATACTAGATATTTGCTAGATCGCTCAAAGTACATGTATGTGGGGGTGGAAAACAGTACTGTGTCATGTAAAGCTCGAATGAGTAGCAGCAGATAACTGTTTAGTTCTGGCTTGAATTGACAATTTCGTTTCCCTGGTCTGGCGAGGACCGAAAATTCACTATCATCGAGTCGAGTAATCAACTTGCCCGCACCAAAGATTATAGGTTACACAAAGATAGCTCATGCCGAGCTTTTGCTATATAAAGTTACAAGACGCTGAAAACGCAGCGCCCCAAGCGGCTAGAACTATGGGGAAGTAATCACAACGCTTAGAAACATGTAAAAGTGCTTGTTTGTCGACGCGTTTCTGATGCGTTCCGATCATGTTTGTGAATACATTTACGGTGTAATGAGTAATAAAATGATTTGCTGCAATAATGGGGGTGTTTTGGCTTTGTTTTTTTGTAGCAGGCGTTGTGAAATCGAAATATTTGGTTCATCGAAATGTGAGCCTATAGTCCGTTTCAACATTGCTCTGTCAGTGGAGACAAAGATTATTCGTCTGCTAGCCATCTAGGTACATACGACCGGTGAGGTTTGTTTACTTATCTTCTGTGGGTTTTGTGCAGAAAGTATACGTTAAAACAGTCTAATATGACTATTTTCGATTAGTTTTTAATCTAATTAATTTTTTGCGTGCTTTAACGCGGCCGGATCTTTGGCATAACTCCCCGGGCGTGCGAAGTCGGTAGCGTCTCCACTGACAGAGCAATGTTTAAACGGACTATAGGCTCACGCGCATGCGCAGAAGCATCCATTTCGATGAACCAAATATTTCGATTTCACAACGCCTTCTACCAAAAAACAAAGCCACTACACCCCCATTATTGCAGCAAATCATTTTATTACACATTACACCGTAAATGTATTCACAAACATGATCGGAACGCATCAGAAACGCGTCGACAAACAAGCACTTTTACATGTCTCTAAGCGTTGTGATTACTTCCCCATAGTTCTAGCCGCTTGGGGCGCAACGTGTCTCGATCCTCACAACATTGAGCTTATGAGCTATCTTTGTGTAACCTATAATCTTTGCCCGCACGGCGTAATGTATAGGCCTAACTTGTAAGATCGGGTCGATGATGAAAAGAAAATGGCATTAAAACACACAAAAAGTTTCATTACAACAAAAATCACCGATTATATTAATAGCTGACCATTTTTAGATTTACAGCTAGTACTCAAACTTTGTGTGTGTGTTGTTCGTCTGTCGAGTCGACGAGGACCACTCTAGTCATCCGGGGGGTTGCTGGGACTGGCTCTGTCTGTGTGTGCGCAGATGGCTAACGAGGCCGATCCTGGCACGGAAGGTTCGGGAACAGAAGGGACATGGGACAAGTGGGACGTCTCCAGGAGGGTTGACAGCACGGGCCTTTCGGGCTTGCCTCTCCTTTTCTGCGGCGGTGATCCTGTTTGCCTCGCATGTCTTGGCACCTTTGTGGATGGAAGAGCGCCAGGTGGATCGGTCCATTGCAGCTCGTTCCCACATGTCTGGGTTGATGGCAAAAGCTTTCAGTGAAGCTTTCAGGGTGTCTTTGAAGCGCTTCTTTTGCCCACCGTGGGACCGCTGGCCATGCTGGAGCTCGCCATAGAAGAATCTCTTTGGCAGTCTCTCGTCTGGCATCCGGACTACGTGCCCTGCCCAGCGAAGCTGTGACTGCATCAGGAAGATCCTCGGCATAAAGTGGCAGGACAAAATTCCAGACACAGTGGTACTGACCAAAGCAGGTCTCCCCAGCATCTTCACTCAAACTTTACAACGCAAACAAAACACACCTGCGGGGAGTGTCGTGGTCTCGCATCAAAACTCAATGCACGAGTGATCGTTTCACTATCTGATCCGACATGGTATTCCAGCAAACAAGCAACTACTGCAACTTCATGAAGTTATTGAAATCTCAAAGTGTAATGTCAGACATCGATTGACCGATCGAGTTCGACTGCAGCTGCCGGTTGCATTCTCGAACATTTCGTCTGCACTGAATACTATAGATCGCTCAAAGTGGGGTGGAAAACAGTACTGTGTCATTTGCCATAACCATCGTGGCAAAATTATTGATGGAAAAGTTGTCAAGCTACATGGCATTCCAGCAAACAAGCAACTACTGCAACTTCATGAAGTTATTGAAATCTCAAAGCCGCTCAAAGATCGAGTTCGACTGCAGCTGCCGAATCAAACGTAAGCGCTGCTCCCAAGCTCGTTTAAGTTGCTTGTGATCGTTTCGCTATCTGATCCGACAATAATTACTAAACATTGATATCAAAAGCACTATTCAAAATTTTTGGCGGGTGGTCTACCCCGCACAACTAAAATCTACGGTTAATATCATCTCCACAAGCTGAACTACGTGAAGTTATACATTACGCCGAGTGCGTGCAAGTTGATCGACTCGATGATAGTGAATTTTCGGTCCTCGCCAGACCAGGGAAACGAAATTGTCAATTCAAGCCAGAACTAAACAGTTATCTGCTGCTACTCATTCGAGCTTTACATGAAACATTATATCACACTAGCTCGATCGTCTGCTGGCGTAGTGACTACTACGATCGCGTTCGTCTGCTAGCCAGCTAAGTACGTACGGTGAGGTTTGTTTACTTATCTTCTGTGGGTTTTGTGCAGAAAGTATACGTTAAAACAGTCTAATATAACTATTTTCGATTAGTTTTTAATCTTATTAATCTTTTTGCATGCTTTAATGTCATCCTTTTGCCACGATCTAGCGATCATCCCGTGAGCTTCTATTTTTACCAGTCTACCGGAACTAGTGGAAGTAAAGGGACAAAACTCGGGCTGAATTTCCGTTTCAGAAGTGAGAATGTCCTATAGTCGTGGGTTTTGCACGAAGTCTGCTCGGAGGTCAAAATAAAGGAGTGTTCCGTAACTCTACGACTTTCAACCACACACTGACAGGTTCTGTCCAAAGTGAACGTAAACCTTTATGCATTAGATATAGCGAATTAATTGCTATGGTGCACTGAACACTGAAAGCTTAATTTGGGCATGACTGATCTCAGTTGTACACAGCCGGTTCTTAGAACGATCTATGAATGCTCCCACAGCCAGGACCATGGAGACGCTCTCAAAATCTATCTAGTTTTATTATGGCATACACGAAATGCAACTATGTTCAAAACGTCAATGAATATGTGTGTTCTGCCGTGTTTGACTGTGACACTGGGGCCAACCGTTTCAGAATTGAACATGGCAAATACATCTGGCGAAAATGTTTTTACTTCGATTACTGTTGAAGATTAAGTTTCAATATCCACATCCAGCGTAATTATGGCAAGTCATCACGTATGTGTTTTCGTGATTGAATTTTTCTTTATATTACTTTTTTAATACAGTAAGCATAATCCAGGCTTATGTTCCTAATGCGCACATCCGATTTCATTCATTGCGTTCTATATATTTAAATGCAGCGGGTTGTTTTATGATGCGTCAGGTAAAGAATCAATCCATTACGAATGTGTAATGTTGCTCACTCATACTTACGTCAAAGATTATAAGTTACACAAAGATAGTTCATTAGCTCATTGTTATGAGGATCAAGACACGTTGCGCCCCAAAGCGGAAAGGTACATGGGTGAATCAAGGGAAGTAATCACACCGTTTAGCGACATGTAAATTTCTTGTTTACCGACGCGTTTCTGATGCGTTCCGATCATGTTTGTGAATAAATTTACGGTGTAATGTGTAATAAAATGATTTGCTGCAATAATGGGGGTGTTTTGGCTTTGTTTTTTGTAGCAGGCGTTGTGAAATCGAACTCGCACATAGACATAGATGTACATGGTATGGTTTGACTGGGAACGATCTATTTTTCATTATTATCGAAGAATGCAAGCTTGTTTATCAACGTATACACCCCTGTGGAATATCTTTAGGAAATGCAAAGCAATACATACCTGTCAAGAAGGTGATTTGCGGCCAGAAAGTCATTCGATGAAGTGAATTCAGTTTGAACAGGAGCGCGTTCAGTCTTAATCGGTGTAGAAAGCAGTCCTCTGATTGGTTCCCTGAATAGAATCCTCCAATCAGCAGGCAGCTTTCTTCGCCGTCTTGCTTGATCGTAACTATAATCTTTGCCGAAGCGGCAACTGAATTCACTTCATCGAATGACTTTCTGGCCGCAAATCACCTTCTTGACAGGTATGTATTGCTTTGCATTTCCTAAAGATATTCCACAGGGGTGTATACGTTGATAAACAAGCTTGCATTCTTCGATAATAATGAAAAATAGATCGTTCCCAGTCAAACCATACCATGTACATCTATGTCTATGTGCGAGTTCGATTTCACAACGCCTGCTACAAAAAACAAAGCTAAAACACCCCCATTATTCCAGCAAATCATTTTATTACACATTACACTGTAAATTTATTCACAAACATGATCGGAACGCATCAGAAACGCGTCGATAAACAAGCAAATTTACATGTCGCTAAGCGGTGTGATTACTTCCCTTGATTCACCCATGTACCTTCCCGCTTGGTGCGCTGCGTTTCCGAGCGTCTTGTAAGTTTATATAGCAAAAGCTCGGCATGAACTATCTTTGTGTAACTTATAATCTTTGCTTACGTGTACCTGTAGGATGATACCTCTTGATGAGGAGACAATCAAATACTGTGTATTTCTTGTACAATTAGACTGCCCATTTTGTTGCTAAGGCATTGTATCGTAATTACCTTAATGACAAGAACATTGTCATAGTATTGGTGGAGACGTCCCTTTGTTGAGATCTCTTAGTTGATGATGTCGATGATGATGATGATCGATGACGACGACGATGTTATTTTAGGTAGAACCCTAACAAATGCAATATGTCTGATGGTACGTGGCACTTTACAAAATCTAAACTTTGAATTAAAAAATATATCTTTTCCAAAGAGTTCACCATGTTTTTACCATCTTTGCGCACACGAGAACGAAGCGTTCGGAAAGTTCCCATCGCTGACGTTGTAACTTGGCTCAGACACGACCGCGATCATCGTGCAAATTGTGCGTCCTGTACTCATGCTTGCAGATGCTGAACTGCCTTTCCTTCAGAGAGTACACTTGGCTCCCTGTTCATTAACCACAAATCATGCAACAACAAGACTGTTCTAATTGCACCGTAACACCGCGTCCGCGCGTTGTATAAGGCGAGCGCCCCGAGGTGCTCTGTCGCATTAAGCATTGGAGGTAATGGGAAGTAGGTCAGAGCGCTTTGGGGCGCTCTGTCGCATTAAGCATTGGAGGTAATGGGAAGTAGGTCAGAGCGCTTTGGGGCGCTCTGCCGCATTAAGCATTGGAGGTAATGGGAAGTAGGTCAGAGCGCCCGGGGCCGCCCGCCTTATACAACGTGCTGCGCAGAATCCTTATCGCGATAACAACATTCGGATAGATCCACTCAATTTCCCCCTCCTCAGCTGGAACTCCTGGTTGCTGGGCTTTCGGGGCCTGCTCCAGTAATTATAACACGTGAATGCTTGTCGCGTTAGAAACTGTTTCCACCTCGGATAGATAAATTGTGGGATGCCACGCCATTGCTTTGATCATATCGCTGTTTTGCGTATGCAAATTACTTCATGAAGTGTCGAGTGTGAACTCGATGTATGGAATTACATTCCTCTTTTATTTGTCCTCTGGATTCTCTCTCTGTTGAGTGCATGCAATTTTTGTTGCTGTTGACCATGAACAGTTGCATGTATTTTATGGGTTTTTTCATTTCATGGCAACAGAACTAGGTGGACTTAGTGCTTTTCCAACATCACTGGCTAAAACATTCCTACTTTTGTCTTAGTTTTCTTTTTTTCAGAATCAACGACAGACTTTCATTGCAGTTACCTGGGCAGCCTTCATATTGAAGAATGGAATTGAAGGTCACAAGAAATTACACCTTCTCAAACACGTCCCACGAGATGGATCAATGTTACGTATTGAATCTCTGCTTAATGAACGTCATACCAGTTGACGAAGGACCAACTTGATCCGGAATTGAGGAACATTCCGCCAACGAGTGCCATGGACATATTTAATTGTTGTACTCGGAACATCGGCGTACACTTTGGAAGAGTTCAAGAAGTATAGGTCTTTGGAAGCCTATCGATTCTTCGTAGCAGGATTCGTGGGAGATGTTTGCTGATTCTCGCCGGGTGTTTGTCTCGAAGGTCACATCTATTCTGTAAATCTTCTTTTTCCATCCTCTTCTACTAGCTCGGTCACCCTTTGCACAATCGGGCCTTGATTGGTTTCTCTGATGGTATAAAGTAGTAGGAGCGTTTGGCTCCTCTTTATTTGTCTTTTTGTTGGTTGTTAAAACAATCTATAACGCAGCAAGAAGTCGGCATGGTTGAACGTCTCCCGTAGCACAGCTTAGCAGACAGCGCTCGCCTCCTACCAACATGGCTGAAAGCACGTGGCTTCTACAAATAACTCCGGAAGTGACGACAACGCGTCTCCGGCTCACAGGGTCAGTTATTAATATAATCGGTGATTTTGGTTGTCATGACACTTTGTTTTGTGCTTTAATGCCATTATTTTGTCATCATCTTACTTGTTATATTACGATGAATGAGGGCAAGTTGATCATGACTTGACTTGACTTTTACGACGTTTGAGGCCTTTTGTGAGGCCTGTTCGACGTTCCATGTGATAAACTAACTTTGCTGCAATGCGCGTGGCGGGCTAACTACTGCTGAAATGGTCGTTGTCAACCACATTCGGGGACAGAGTACTCGGAGTACTCTGTCCACGGGGACAGAGTACTCGGTCTTTGAAATCTCGGCATTTGAACGAGAACGAGACTGCCAACAACAGGCAGTTTACCTATCAAAATGGCGGTCGACGTTCGAATGGGACAAGATTTGTTGAACTATTTGAATACAGTGCCGGCGTGAAACACTTATCGCCGAGTGAAGAACATGTCGCGATATATCACATGGTCATCGGTATGTCACGTGACTGTAAGGACGAGATTTCAAAGACCGAGTACTCTGTCCCCGTGGACAGAGTACTCCGAGTACTCTGTCCCCGAATGTGGTTGACAACGACCATTTCAGCCCTAGTTTGCGCGCCTGCTTAGCAGGCGCGCGCTTGTGGCTTCGCCACTTCGCTGATTTGTTCCCCCCAACCAAAAAGGAACCCCCCCCCCCCCCCACTCATTTGGTCCGGCCCTGAGCCCCACCATATGACCCATGGTGAACTCTTCTCCGGCCTACGCCAAAGATTATAGGGTAACCTATAATCTTTGCCTACGCACTGACACCGTTCGACGACGGCATTATCGACATTATCGGGCTTGTTTTCTAGGGCCACAGTTCACGACCTGCCAGGCACAGCAGACGAGAGTGAGATGGGTGTCAGTACTGAGCATGTCCGTACTGCCTCCAAATAACAAGAGCGTTTGCTGCCTCCCAAATCAGTGCAAGGGAAGTAACTCTTGACTGCCGAGTGAATAGTAAACAACGTCACCGAGGAACGCCGATTGCTCCGGAATCAGCAGACGTCTGCACCTTTGCTCAGGGGTGAGGTGGAGGCTTACAACAGGAACTGCTGCGAACTCCTAATGCAGTGGGCACCACTGTCTTCCTACGACAATAATTAAAGCTCTGCTACTGCATAGACCGTCCGGGAAGTAACTGCCGGTTCATACACTCCAACGTAAGTCTATGCATGAAATTTAGCAGCGCTAGCCATGCAAGCAGCTAGCTAGGTCACGTAGGTGGGTGTCACTGCTCTATCCTGCCTGTGCCATGATTTGGTTCGATTGCACGTCCGAGATGACCTGTCATCAAAGTCAATGTTGCCTTGTTTGCGTGCTGTGGACGCACTGGTTGTGACTATATGAATGATGAAGTCGGAGTGATTTCTTCCCTTTCTACACTGCGTGTGTCATTAAAAACCCTGCACTGCTGCAGCCCTTAAACCGTCCGCTCTGGTTTAAATTGAATGAGAATGATGTAGGTTGAAACGGGTGCATGAAGCGCGTGTTGCACCATCCAGGTCTGTAATAAGGGTGCTGAGAGGACATATGTCTTTTTGCAGTACACTTACCAAGCGGCAATGTGACATTCAGCGCATGTTTTGCACATACTTCGCACGTACGTTCGTACGTGGTTGACAACATTCTCTAGTCCACTAGAGACTTCGCCTGCCTAACTGACTGGTTCACAGAATGGGTTGACACCTCCCACTATTGGGCAGAACTGCGATGCAGTTACTAATTAGGCAATCAACAAGCGAGAATATATATATGTCACGCTATGCATGACAAATATACGAAGGCTTGTATTTTTACAGTAATAAATGCATTCAGAGCCCTCAAGCATCGCATTAAGGATGACGTTTTAGATACATCAGACATTGAGCCTAATTACTCCTAAAGCTTCAATTAGACTACATGCAGGAAGTGTACAAATCCAACTGTATTTATTATAAGACATGAACATGCTGGTGGGAACAACTCGGTGAGATGGCAACACTATACTTCTTGGGAATGTGTGGATTTTGTTGTGGTTAAAGTTAGTTTGCATGGTGGTGGTGGTGGTGGTGGTGGTGTGTGTGTGTGTGTGTGTGTGTGTGTGTGTGTGTGAGTGTGTGCATGCATACATGTGCAAGGGTGTTTTTTCATAACAGACACGAAGACCAACAGAGACAAGAAATACAGAAAGAGACAGAAACAGAGACAAAGTAATACCCTCTAGCATGAAATACAGAAAATCCAGATTTTGTTGAAAAATATTTTGCATTTTGTTTGCTTGTTCTAATTACATTGATCTCCATGAAAATTATCCCAAGAAACAATCTGTGTGCAAAATGTTCCATCAAACAGATGATATTTCTAACATTAATGTTAAAATAAAGCAATAAATATTACTTAATAGTTGCATCCATTAACTTTCTAGTTGTGATGCACCCAAAGTCTTCTTAAGGGTGATGATTAACACTGGCAACCAACTATACATAGACCTTGATGGATTAGCTGCAGAATGGAAAACTCGACTTGTTCAGGTGACAAAGGGATGAAGAGACTGTAACCTGTGTGATGTGGTATGTGGTCTGGATAGTCTATGAATCCAATGAAGTGGACTTGGGACAGATTATCTCAAGCCATTACTGTGGGTAGCCTCAGTCATGTGAAACTCAAGCCATCACTGTGGGTAGCCTCAGTCATGTGAAACTCAAGCCATTACTGTGGGTAGCCTCAGTCATGTGAAACTCAAGCCATCACTGTGGGTAGCCTCAGTTATGTGAAACTCATTACCGTGGATAACCTCGGTCATGTGAAATTCTAGCCATTACTGTAGATAGCCTCAGTCATGTGAAACTCAAGCCATTACTGTGGATAGCCTCAGTCATGTGAAACTCAAGTCCTTACTGTGGATAGCCTCAGTCATGTGAAACTCAAGTCCTTACTGTGGATAGCCTCAGTCATGTGAAACTCAAGCCAATACTGTAGATAGCCTCAGTCACGTGAAACAAGCCATTACTGTAGATAGCTTCAGTCATGTGAAACTCAAGTCCTTACTGTGGATAGCCTCAGTTATGTGAAACTTGAGCCATTACTGTGGATAGCCTCAGTCATGTGAAACTCAAGCCATTACTGTGGATAGCCTCAGTCATGTGAAACAAGCCATTACTGTGGATAGCTTCAGTCACGTGAAACAAGCCATTACTGTAGATAGCCTCAGTCATGTGAAACTTGAGCCATTACTGTGGATAGCCTCAGTCATGTGAAACTTGAGCCATTACTGTGGATAGCCTCAGTCACGTGAAACATGCCATTACTGTGGATAGCTTCAGTCATGTGAAACTTGAGCCATTACTGTGGATAGCCTCAGTCATGTGAAACTCAAGCCATTACTGTGGATAGCCTCAGTCATGTGAAACTCAAGCCATTACTGTAGATAGCCTCAGTCATGTGAAACTCAAGCCATTACTGTAGATAGCTTCAGTCATGTGAAACTCAAGTCATTACTGTAGATAGCCTCAGTCATGTGAAACTCAAGCCATTACTGTGGATAGCCTCAGTCATGTGAAACTCAAGCCATTACTGTAGATAGCCTCAGTCATGTGAAACTCAAGCCATTACTGTGGATAGCCTCAGTCATGTGAAACTCAAGCCATTACTGTGGATAGCTTCAGTCATGTGAAACTTGAGCCATTACTGTGGATAGCCTCAGTCATGTGAAACTCAAGCCATTACTGTAGATAGCTTCAGTCATGTGAAACTCAAGCCATTACTGTGGATAGCCTCAGTGATGTGAAACTTGAGTCATTACTGTAGATAGCCTCAGTGATGTGAAACTCGAGCCATAACTGGATAGCCTCGGTCATGTGAAACTCAAGTCATCAGTAGGATAGCCTCAGTCATGTGAAACTCAAGCCATCACTGTGGATAGCCTCAGTCATGTGAAACTCAAGCCATTACTGTGGATAGCCTCAGTCATGTGAAACTCAAGCCATCACTGTGGGTAGCCTCAGTTATGTGAAACTCATTACCGTGGATAACCTCGGTCATGTGAAATTCTAGCCATTACTGTAGATAGCCTCAGTCATGTGAAACTCAAGCCATTACTGTGGATAGCCTCAGTCATGTGAAACTCAAGTCCTTACTGTGGATAGCCTCAGTCATGTGAAACTCAAGTCCTTACTGTGGATAGCCTCAGTCATGTGAAACTCAAGCCAATACTGTAGATAGCCTCAGTGATGTGAAACTCAAGCCATTACTGTGGATAGCCTCAGTGATGTGGAACTCGAGCCATTACTGTAGATAGCCTCAGTGATGTGGAACTCAAGCCATTACTGTGGATAGCCTCAGTCATGTGAAACTCGAGCCATTACTGTGGATAGCCTCAGTGATGTGAAACTCAAGCCATTACTGTAGATAGCTTCAGTCACGTGAAACTCAAGCCATTACTGTAGATAGCCTCAGTGATGTGAAACTCAAGCCATTACTGTGGATAGCCTCAGTGATGTGGAACTCGAGCCATTACTGTAGATAGCCTCAGTGATGTGGAACTCAAGCCATTACTGTGGATAGCCTCAGTCATGTGAAACTCGAGCCATTACTGTGGATAGCCTCAGTCATGTGAAACTCAAGCCATTACTGTGGATAGCCTCAGTGATGTGAAACTCAAGCCATTACTGTGGATAGCCTCAGTGATGTGAAACTCAAGCCATTACTGTAGATAGCCTCAGTGATGTGGAACTCGAGCCATTACTGTAGATAGCCTCAGTGATGTGAAACTCAAGCCATTACTGTAGATAGCCTCAGTGATGTGGAACTCGAGCCATTACTGTAGATAGCCTCAGTGATGTGGAACTCGAGCCATTACTGTAGATAGCCTCAGTGATGTGGAACTCAAGCCATTACTGTGGATAGCCTCAGTCATGTGAAACAGGTTTTGGGATTGAGACACTGTTGCTTGACACTCCAGAATTTCTGTAGGCTATGGATGTGGGAACAATGCAGAGTTCGAATAGAATGGGGAGGCTTGACCCAGAATGACACAATCTGTTGTCTCTGAATGCTTTGAATATTTTTACAGACTGATGTACAAAATGCTGGCACTCAATTAACTAAGAAGAAAAAAGGGGTGGGGGTGGAGGGAGATATGTATGTTAAAAATGAGATGATGTAGCCTAGAATACTAAACCAAGTGTTAGCATGGTAGCTATGCAATGTGTTGATCACAAGTGGAAAATAAATAGAGGATGTTGATGAGATTCATCAAAATGGTTTTGCTGGAGATGTTGATTTTGAAATTGCTCAACCTGATGGGAATGGGTCTTGGGTTGGGATGGGATTCAGGTAGGGAGATTGAGATCAGCAGCATAGGCCTTACAAAGAAGTGCTTGAGACTGATAGAAAAACCAACAGGAAGTAGCGCTTGAACTTTGAGCTGTGATGGGATGGGCAAGGGATTGGAGAGATTAGGACAAACCTAACTATGAAGCTCTGATGGTCACAAGGCAAGCTTAGTGCATCCTATATTGATGATGATGATGAAGATGCTAATTACAACAATTGTGGTGGTGGTGGTGGTGGTGGTGGTTGACTTATGTACTGATGATGATGATGATGATGATGATGATGATGATGATGATGATGATGATGATGATGATGATGATGATGATGATGATGATGATGATTTTCGTGGTGGAATTTGTGGTGGCAGTGGAATGGAAGTTGCAGTGGTGGTGAGGATGATGATGATCCTGATCCTCATCATGTTCATGATGATGCATATCACACTTTTCAATCTTTCAGACCATGAAAATCCTGGGAATAGAGTTTGCTCCCTTGAACATCCCAATGGAGCGGCGTCTGCAAACCATCTCCGTGTTCCAGTTCACACTGTCCTTCCTTTTCCTGGGCTTTGGCATGCTCCTCCTCTTCATCTACGTGGCCCTCTTCACCACCTGGTACCCCATCCCTCTTGCCTACCTGGCCTGGTGAGTGGCTATAGCAGTGACACTGACCTGGTGAGTGGCTATAGCAGTGACACTGACCTGGTGAGTGGCTATAGCAGTGACACTGACCTGGTGAGTGGCTATAGCAGTGACACTGACCTGGTGAGTGGCTATAGCAGTGACACTGACCTGGCGAGTGGCTATAGCAGTGACACTGACCTGGTGAGTGGCTATAGCAGTGACACTGACCTGGCGAGTGGCTATAGCAGTGACACTGACCTGGTGAGTGGCTATGGAAGTGACACTGACCTGGTGAGTGGCTATAGCAGTGACACTGACCTGGTGAGTGCCTATAGCAGTGACACTGACCTAGTGAGTGGCTCTAGCAGTGACACTGACCTGGTGAGTGGCTATAGCAGTGACACTGACCTGGTGAGTTGCTATAGCAGTGACACTGACCTGGTGAGTTGCTATAGCAGTGACACTGACCTGGTGTAGCCACCAGCTCTCCTTGCTGTGTGAAGTAAAAAACTGGGTTGTTGAAATGCTTCATATTTCTGTCATTATTTCTCAGAAACAGTTGAAGCGATGACATTTTTTTTTTGCATGTTGATAATCCTTATTTACTGCATATTCTAATCGTGTGTAATTTATTTCTAGCCAGAAACAAAATTCTGCAAGAGCTTCCTAGAAATATACACAAAGGCTGTCATTTGCACCTTGTCATCATTTTGATTTTTGACTTCTTTATACAACAGTAGACATACTGTATCAAATGCATAGGTCTGCATCGATCGTGCTATTTGCATGTTAACAAGCCCCCAAGAATTCATGGAAGTCCAAGTTGTACATCTTAAGATATCTACCAATTACCTATGAGATCTTCTACTGCAGTAGTGGCTCCATGAAAAGAGGGCTTTTCCGACATTTTTGGAAGGTTAATATTTTCCTCAAAATGAATTTGTGTGCCCTAGAAAAAAAGTACACTCACTCTCCCCAAAACAATGAGTGAGCTAAAGGTATCATTCATGTATGTTGCTGCTGTCAAACGATGAACAGAATTTACATTTCATTTTTATTTTAAATCATCTTTCACATTCACTTCAAAATGCTTTCCACTCCTCTAAAACCACTGCAAAGTGGAATCTTCACAGAAAAAAGTAGAATGTACAAACTACAATTGGAAGTGACTGCATTTGTGTATGTGTGTTTCCAGGTACATGTATGACAGAAAAACATCAGCCCGTGGTGGCCGCCGAGTGGAATGGTTCCGGACGATGAGTGTGTGGACACACTATGCAAACTTCTTTCCCATCAAGCTGATCAAAACAGTGGACCTGGATCCCAGCCAGAACTACATCTTTGGCTGCCACCCCCATGGAGTGATGTGCTACGGGCACTTTGTCAACTTTGCCACTGAGGGAACAGGCTTCAGAAAGATATTTCCTGGACTGAGATCCACGCTTCTGGTGCTCAGTGGGCAGTTCAAGTTTCCCATCTTCAGAGAGTACTTCATGACCACAGGTAGGAAGCCATCTTGACTGTGTTTCAATAGGCCTCTTCACCTGTTCAGGTGTTGGACATTTTCTGGACTAGACAATGCTCCAAAAAAGCCAGCTTGTATCAGTTGGCTTGTGGTTGTCTAATAATTGTGTCTGACTGTCCATTAAAACACCATACCCCCCCCCCCCCCCCCCCTCCAACCCCCACTCCCTCCCTCGAAGTATGTAATTCCTTCTTTCCCCCTTTCTTCCCAGCCATCCATTCAACCAGCCACATGTTCATCCATAATTTTATCCATCAGCCCATCCATCTGTCCATCTATCCATCCATCTGTCCAGCCAGCCAACCATCCAATCCATCCATTTGTCTTGTCTACTCAGCCATCCTCCCTCCCTCCCTCCCTCCCTCCCTCCCTCCCTCCCTCCCTCCCTCCCTCCCTCCCTCCCTCCCTCCCTCCCTCCCTCCCTTCCTCCCTGCCTCCCTCCCTCCCCCTGTGGGTTCGGGGTAAGAATTGACCCATCACGTCTCCCTATGTGATTCGTAAGAGGCGAATAACTAGGGACACCGTGATGATTTGGGTTTACTCTGAACTGTTCTAGTGATTTTCGTGCTAAATGGCCTTACATAGCCTACAAGGCTGATAGGCTGTAATACACCCTCCCTCCCTCCCTCCCTCCCTCCCTCCCTCCCTCCCTCCCTCCCTCCCTCCCTCCCTCCCTCCCTCCCTCCCTCCCACCATCCACCCACCCTCTCACCCATTTACCCATCCATGCATTCTCCTATCTATTTATCTGTCAGTTTGTCCATCCATCCCTGTGTGTATGTCACTCATTCCCTAATGGAACTACTGTTTGCATTACTCATTCTCTGCCTCAGGAACAGAGAAACAAAAGTCAGTGCACAAATAGAAAAGATATCCTTACATTTGAAATTCACATAATTTCTGACTCATTTCGTTGCACAGCGCTGGGTAAAAATAACATTATTAAAATTGTAATTTTGTTATGCATCTCAGAGATAACGGATGATCCTGTAAAATGCCAGATTTATATTTTACTTTCACTTGAGGATCTGTAACCCCAAGCAAACTTTCTGTCTACTTTGCACTCACTCCCCTTATGGGTTGGGGGTAAGAATTCATCCCTACACGTTTCATAAGAGGAGAAATTAGAATAACTAGGGAAATCATGGACTTGACATGCTCTTTTTGTAATCAGTTCAAATGTCCTCTGTAATTAATGGCCTCAAATAGCCTCCAGCGGCTGATAGGCTGTAAAAATCCATCCATCCATCTACTCTGCTCTGTCCAGGGTCCTGTGAGGTGTCCAGGGACAGCATAGAGTGGCTGCTGACCAAGGCGGGCAAAGGGAACGCGCTGGCTCTCATCATTGGAGGTGCTGTGGAGGCGCTGGAGGCAGTACCAGGTCGCTTTGTCCTGAAGCTGAAGGATCGTCTGGGTTTTGCCAAGCTGGCTCTCAAACACGGGTAGGTCCATAAACTCTGCTCTTTTGACCGGTAGAGAGAGCACTGATCATGTTTGTTGTAGAGCAAGTTGCTTTGTTGAAATCCTTGAGGTGACATTTTTGCATCTTGACCAATGGTATTAGAATGGGGTAGAAGTATTTGCCTCATGTATTTTGTTACCACAGCCTTCTACAGTAGCTATCCCCACCCCCCACCCCCACCCCACCCCACCCCACCCCTTACCCCCCTTTGCTGTCCTTCTTATTCTCTGTCTGAGACTTCTGTTCCTCTACTTCAAGTCTTGCTTCCTCATGATAATGGTTTTATTGACTCACATGCGAAGCAAAAGTGAGTCTATGTACTCACCCGTTTCGTCCGTCCGGGCGTCCGGGCGTCCGAAAACTTTAACGTTGAATTTTTCTCGGAGACTATTAAGTCTATCAATACCAAATGTGGCATGATGGTGTATGATGACAAGACCTCAAAACACATACATAGTGACTTGTCCTTGCTTCAAGGTCAAGGTCGCAAGGGCCATAAATGTTGTCTAAAAAACAGTCATTTTTCACATTTTCTCAATTTTCTCTGAAGTTTTTGAGATTGGATACCTGACCTATATATGGTATATAGGGCAAAGTAAGCCCTATCTTTTGATACCTGTTTGGTTGACCTTGCTTCAAGGTCAAGGTCACAGGAGCTCTTCAAAGTTGGATTGTATACATATTTTGAAGTGACCTTGACCCTGAACTATGGAAGATAACTGTTTCAAACTTGATAATTATGTGGGGCACATGTTATACTTTCATCATGAGACACATTTGGTCACATATCATCAAGGTCAAGGTCACTTTGACCCTTATGAAATGTGACCAAAATGGGGTAGTGAACCACTAAAAGTGACCATATCTCATGGTAGAAAGTGCCAATAAGCACCATTGTGCTTCCTATGTCTTGAATTAACAGCTTTGTGTTGCATGACCTTGGATGACCTTGACCTTGGGCCAAGGTCACATGTATTTTGGTAGGAAAAATGTGTAAAGCATTTCTTAGTGTATGATGTCATTGGTAGGTTTAGTTGTTTGACCTTGACCTTGAAGGTCACTGGAAGATCAAGGTCATATAAAGGTCAAGGTCAAGCATGTGAGTAGTATGGGCTTTGCCCTTCTTGTTTTTTGGTTGTTTTTTTCCCACTGGTAGTGTTTTAGTTTTTTCATCTTCTAGTCTCTCTTTTCTGTGTGTTCATGTGCAATAATAGATTTGTAATGGAAGTGTAGTCAATTTTGGGGGGTAAGGGGGTTGTTTGTTTATTTTTTCTTGCCTTTAATAAACATTGGCACAGTCCTGCATGGCCTTAACACATGACAAAAACTATGAGGTCAAAGTTTGACCAACAACCTTGTTTAGTGTTGACCTTCACCTCAAGCAGTATGTATGTATAAGACTGACAGTTTTTGTTTTGTTTTCTTTTTTTCAAGCCTGCACATATTTTAATGATAAATGAAACCTTTTGTGCCTTTCAGAACCAGTCTGGTACCAGTGTTCTCCTTTGGAGAAAATGACGTCTACACTCAGGTGGCCAACCCTGAGGGCTCGCTTTTGAGGAAAATTCAAATGTTCATGACCAGACACCTAGGCTTCTCCCCACCTGTGTTTCACGGCCGTGGCATCTTCAACTACATGTTCGGCCTGGTTCCCTACAGGACTCCCATCAACACTGTTGGTGAGTGGCAGTGTTAGAAAATCCTTGCTCTTTACAACGATTGCTTCTGTCAGATTTTTGTTGATATTGATAAAGTTGTAGTATGTGTGGGTTTTTTTTCCTCTCTCATTATGTCCTATGTAATAACTAGAAGCTAGTCAGAGGAGTTCATTATTAAAGAAGAGAGGAGGAGCAGAAGTGAAGAGGCGCATGGAGAAAGAATGAAAAGAGATGGATAAATAAATAGAAGGTTTGTGGGACAGATGGATGGATGGAGGGAGGGAGGGAGGGAGGGAGGAAAGGAAGGAGGGAGGGAGGGATGGATGGATGGACAGACAGACAGATGGATAAAGACAGCAACACATATTTTTAAAATCAACCTTATTTCGTAAGAAATTGAACATATTTTAGTGACTGGGGAATGCTTATGATGGGGAGTTATTGCAAGTGGTTCTGCATTGGTGATTTGGTGGTTCTGCATTGGTGATTTGGTGGTTCTGCATTGGTGATTTGGTGGTTCTGCATTGGTGATTTGGTGGTTCTGCATTGGTAAGATCTCATTCTTGCTGCTGTTTCCTCTTCAGTGGGTGCCCCCATTTCTGTGACGAAGGTGGAAAACCCAAGCCTGGCAGAAATTGAGGCTCTACACAAGCTCTATGTAGAGAGATTAGTTGAGCTGTTTGACACTCACAAGACAAATTACGGAATCAAGGAAGATCAGAAACTCACTATCAACTGAAACATTTTGTAGCCTGATACTAAAACACTTGAAACCATTCACAGACAGCCACCCTTCTAACTCTACTCGTCCATGATCCATGTGCAGAACAAGGCTGTTCTGACAACTATGGAGCTCGGTAGTTCACACCCTGCAGTATCCTGCACCCACTTATTAAAACCCTGTGCTCAATGATACTGCAGTCAGCTTACACATTTTATAAATATAGCCTGCATGCAAACAGCATAAGTCTTGCTTACATATGTGTACTTCAAGAGGGCCAGGATATGTACTGGGACAAACAGTGGCAACCTGGCACTGAATAGTTAAACAGACCGACTTTCATACTTTACCAGTGCTACACTCACAATAGAAAACTGAACCATTTTGCTCTGCCAAACATTCTGCATTCTAGCACCAGAGGGGTATTCAATTAAATGATTTGGTAATTGGACACTAGATTTGAACAGATGCCACCAGACATAATAAATGAAAATATTTCTTGACTAACTTCCAACCTAGAATTACAATTCAGAAAAGAACACTCCCCAAGGCAAATCTCTGAAAGCATTGACAAGCACCCTTCTAATGATGCTGTTGCAGGTTGGCTTCAAGCTTGGAAATGCCAGTACTAAACAGGGCTTGTGATGCGCATATTTGTATGTATTTATGTACGCACCATTGAAAACTGTTCACTGAAATTGTTTATATAGATGGTTTAAAAAATATTTACCCTAAGTTGTTAATTTCTGTTTTATATAAATTTTTAATCATGAAGACCTAATTAATTAAGGGAATTTGTGTTTGCTTCTGGATGCTGAAATTTGATAACGGGATTTTTGACTCACATGCGAAGCAAAAGTGAGTCTATGTACTGAGCCGTGTCGTCCGTCCGTCCGGGCGTCCGTCCGTCCGTCCGGGCGGGCGTCCGTAAAAAACTTAAACGTTGGATTTTTCTCGGAGACTATTAAGTCTATCAACACCAAATGTGGCATGATGGTGTATGATGACAAGGCCTCAAAAAACATACATAGTGACTTGACCTTGCTTCAAGGTCAAGGTCACAGGAGCCATAAATGTGGTCTCAAAAACAGTCATTTTTCACATTTTCCCAATTTTCTCCCACGTTATTGAGAATGGCGACCTTAGCTACAAGTGGTATATAGGTCAAAGCAAGCTCTATCTTTTGATACCAGTTTGGTTGACCTTGCTTCAAGGTCAAGGTCACAGGAGCTCTTCAAAGTTGGATTGTATACATATTTTGAAGTGACCTTGACCCTGAACTATGGAAGATAACTGTTTCAAACTTAATAATTATGTGGGGCACATGTTATACTTTCATCATGAGACACATTTGTTCACACATCATCAAGGTCAAGGTCACTTTGACCCTT
This sequence comes from Theodoxus fluviatilis, assembly GCA_034096865.1. NCBI lineage: Eukaryota > Metazoa > Mollusca > Gastropoda > Cycloneritida > Neritidae > Theodoxus > Theodoxus fluviatilis. The sequence goes on along the minus strand of JAWQFJ010019322.1, from coordinate 67,534 downwards.
ATGAAATGTGACCAAAATGGGGTAGTGAACCACTAAAAGTGACTATATCTCATGGTAGAAAGTGCCAATAAGCACCATTGTGCTTCCTATGTCTTGAATTAACAGCTTTGTGTTGCATGACCTTGGATGACCTTGACCTTGGGTCAAGGTCACATGTATTTTGGTAGGAAAAATGTGTAAAGCATTTCTTTGTGTATGATGTCATTGGTAGGTTTAGTTGTTTGACCTTGACCTTGAAGGTCACATGAAGGTCAAGGTCATATAAAGGTCAAGGTCAAGCATGTGAGTCGTATGGGCTTTGCCCTTCTTGTTCAGGATTATTCTTGTTTGTCATACTGATATTTAGACGTGTTTTCAGTGATTGACTATTAATTTTCCAGAGATGTTAGATACAGGGTTGTTTGTGACAGTTAGAATGTGCTACACTGAATTTTGAGTCGAGTTCCATGTTTGAATAGGCTCGTCATGATTGTCCATACTGGATGGGTAATTTTTAAGACTTTGTACCAATTGTACGAGGAACTTGTCATCTGTTTTGTAAGTAGGATGTACCTTGATCACAAAAACAGGACTTACAGCGCACAATGAGAAGCCCCCATGACATCATTCTGTGTTTGTCACAACATCAAACTTGATGCTCCTGAAGCAACAAGTTGTATCCTAACAGTAGATGTATATTTCTTGGCCCTTATGCTCAATAAGGATTCTTTTTCACACAAGTAAAAGCAGAAACAAAAAAAAGATATTAATTCACTTGAGATTAGTGAATAGGCTCATTAGTGAATGAATAGTCATGCTCATGGATAAACTTCTACGCTTCCTGATAAATAGTCTGATTTGAATCGTGCTGTTAAATTGAAATGAAGAAATATCATCACACAGTTTTAATTGATGAGTGTAAGACTGTCTCAGTCTGGAATTTTTACCTTTCTAGGGTTTGATTTAGGGTGTTCATTTTGTTTTTGTTCAGATAAGTGATTCTGAATCATGACACTTTCTGTGATTGGTGAGGGGTGAAGGTATCTGCTGTGAGAGTTGGGCAGGATTGATTGTTGGAATGTGCAATAATTCAAGCATTTTGTTTGCTGTCATAAAAAAAATAATTTTCCATTTTTTTCCAATGTGATTTAATGATGAGGGGAAACGGGTTTTAATTATTATCAAATTCTCGTTCTCAAAATTATGCATTCTCATGTAATTTTGAGGTGAGTAACAGGCAGCCTAGTTTCATATTTGCTTACTAATACAGATAATCTCTTCATGATTAATATATGACCATCCAACACATGGTGAGACAAATATCACCTTGTGGAAATTCTGAGCAATGCATATGGTTGTAAAGTGGAGATTGCTTTTTCCAACGATGTAAAAAGCTTGAAAATATGAAATATTGTGACAAAGTCATGAGCTACTGAAGCCTGGTACCCATTTGTATGACAAATCCAAGAAAATGGGTTTTCAAGTTTAAGCAATGTGTCGGAGGCAGCGCAGTGCAGTGTTGTCATCGTGGTGGCTGTTTTGAATGGGGTGTATTGGCTCAGCTGATCAGCTGGACTGCTGCCAATGGAAAGCTCAGAAAAACACAAAATTCTGTAACCAAATGAATGTAGGAAATAAATAAATTAAATAAAATAGAATAATTTTTAAAAATCTCAACATACCTAACCCCGTGCTCTCTATTTAGCTGATATCTGGAAATGATGCTAGATGATGTCAGTCTCATTCTGTGGTGAAGAGTCGCACATGGCAGGGAGAAGGGCACAGGAGATGGAAGCAAGGATTAAGTCCCAAGTCTGTTTTTGTATGTGAATTTTCCTCATGCAGTCAAGCTGTAATGAAGTTTGGATTCACATTTCTGTGAATTTTGCACTGAAATTAGGCCTTAATGGCATGATGTAGTCCTCGTGCCCCCAAGCAGCCTCTGTCTGTTGAGGGCTCGCCCAGGCTGAGGTCCTGGAGCAGTCGAGTTTATGAAGGCACATTGAGTGCCTCCAGTTATATGTTGCTATATATCTATATACACACACATATGTATGTATAGGTATTTGAACTAGTGTATATGAACTCTGATGTAAATAGAGTAAATCAAAACTTTCATGATTATTAAGAAGGCTCTTGAGGATGTAGTGATCACAAAGATATTGATGAAGAGAGAATAATGATGAAGGATACAAGTTTGATGATGTAGAAATGATTGATAGCAAAAAGATGGTTAGAATGATGACTGGTGGTGGTTGTAGCAAGGACTGGGGTGCAGACTACAGTTATGGTGTTTGTGATGATGACAACGAAGATGATAGTGTCCCAAAATATTTTCGGTTTTGCAACTATGGAGGTATTGGTGCTTAACACTATTTTTCAAAAACACCGATCAAACTATGTATCTTTACTGTCGATAGATCAAGTCAGAGATTTACTGACCTGCAACTTCCTCATAGTGATAAGATATTCTCAATAGTGTGATCATCTTTTGAAAAGGAATGTGCCATCGATCATCAACGGTCATAGAATGAATTGCTGACTATCTATTCAAAATGTGTGTGCTAATGTCTTTTTGCAATATCATTTTCACATAACTTTGTAGCAAAAACATATTCCCCAACGAGTGCTGCTATGGAAGTTTTCATGTGATATGTGCATGGTGCAGAGATGAAGGATATTTTGTTTTGGATTGCTCCTATTGAGCCCAAGATTAGTTTACAGAGGAAAGTCATTGACTTGAAGAGAGGCTGGTGCTTGCCTCTAAGCTGGAAGTCCTCATGATTCTATGTACCTTGTTGTTTCCTCCTTTACCCAAAGTATGAGTGTTTTGGACTATATACTGCTCAGTATGAAATATGTGGTCACTTAAGCAGCTGTAAATAGCATTACGCATCTTCTTCAATCAGTTTTTTGGGGGGTTGGTTTGTTTTGGTTTGGTTTTTTTGTTTTGTTTTGTTTTGTTTTGTTTTGTTTTGTTTTTATGATAGGAAAAAGGAATTTTAAGTTTTGTTTGACAAAGGCTCAAATGTGTTTGTGATATGTTCAAAGGAAATGACAAAAAATTATGTGAGAAATTGTGCAAGATTATCTAGCTTCTTTCACCTTTTCATTCCATTTTTGTACCAGCGACCAGTGTTGCTTGATGAATATTTTAACACATATCTTAAAAAAATTTCAAGCATTTATGCTAGATTTTACCTATTTTTTGCATACCCATTGGAAGTACATTGTCAGCTGTGTGTATGTGTGTTTTAAAAGTTATTAAAATTTTAGGTCAAGTCGTTAAATGTGGTATTTACAAGCAGCATTTCATATCCTTATTTGACTTTTAAATAATTTCATTTGTTCAATAATTGCAAGCATTTAATTTTCATTTAGGGAGCAAATGATTTGTAACTTTGATGACTGGTCATGCCAAAGTGTGTGTGTGTGTGGGTGGGTGGGTGGATGTGCTTGCAATAATGATCTCAGTCTATTTGTCTCTTTCATTCAGTTTTTACCAGAGTTGAAAAAGAGAAGATTTTTGTCTTTGTTACTTAGATTGATCATCGTTGCTTTGCTTTGAACCATACTTAGTTGAACTGCAGTTGCTAGAATACTGTAGTGTGATTGTCTGCTTGGCATTGATGCACAGGATAATTGGTTGTTTATGGTTGCAGGCAACGTTTTTTCATGAATACACATCACACTATGGAATAAAAAGTGTTGTGCTTTTTCTTTCATAATAATGTTACTTTACCATTCATTTACCATGATTTTGCATTTAATTATTTGTACATTTACCCATCATCAGCTTGTTTATCTTCTGTTGTTGATTTTGATTAATGATTTCATTATTTCAACCCTCCAGCATTCCAATAACCATTCTCAACTTGTGTTGCCCATCAAACATATTTTTCAAATAAAGTTTAGAAATGCCTCATTCATAATAAAGATATTACTCTCAGATAAAAGAGTCCTTCTATTTTCTTAAACATGGTACATTTCTTTGCAGGTGCTGTAAATTGAGAATTGTTTTTTGTTTTATGGCCAAAATGTAGATTTTGATTACTGCAAACATGGAATGAATTTAGCATCTGAAATTCAGTATGGAATGAATGAATGTGACAAAACTTTTTATTTAATGGCAGTAATGTTCATTTTCTTTTTTATATACAGAATGAGAAATGAATCGGAAATATGGGATGCATTTCATTATAGTTCCATTGTAATTTCCAGAATACAAGTCGGAAACGGACTCACTGGTACTAAACACTACATCGCACTGTGATGGTCTCCCATCCGTGAAATTCCTATTCAGCCTAACGAGAGATCTCCCTCCAGAATTAACAGGGGCGAGTTCCTTACGCTAGGAAACTACGAGTCCTACCTTCAAGGCTGGTGGGTAAAAAATTCGAAAGTTTGATCAAAGACCTCACTTCATTGATGTAGGGTCTTTGGTTTGGTGTTGACCAGTTCTAATGGACTATCGGCTTTCATTCTGGGGTGCTGTTGACCACATCACGCCATACATGAGTAAAGCTCCCAATCAAAGAAAGATTCGATCAATAGCAACAAGACCGTGTATCGTCAGATCTCAGGGACTACAGAGGAGAAAAAGCATTTTGGAATCTGAATTGAAGTATTCGATGCCAGTTTGTCTAGCCGCTGGAAGTACAATCCCAGGGCAGCTGACTGTGCATGCTATGCCAGACCTCCATGAAATGTCCTACCAAGCAGAGCATCACAAGCGACTAGGCCTGCCCATCTTCTCTTTCGGTGTTGACATCCAAGTTGTGCACAGCACCATTTCATCCCAGGTTTCTGCTGAGATTGAGCTTTGTCCTACACAACTCGTCTGGAGGTGCGTGCCCAACGATGTTGCCATTCCGTGTGCGGTAACTTTCACCTACATCACCTCCCCGTTTTGTTTCTTGACCTGCACTTCAAGTGGACTTGTGCTCTAAATCTTTTTACTTACATATTTGGACGCTGGGTGAGTGTTGTGTATGCCTCATCTTCTGTAGTTTAATAAAAGATAATTCCCTTTTATCGCGTGTTATGTAAAGCCAATACAAATAAGCATTGTCTCTGCTTTGTCCACCATCACAATGGTTCGTGTTGTTTTGCTGAAGTTAAGAATCTATCACCCTTAACCACACAACCCCTCGGACCATCAAGATGCTGCAGTGAGACTGAGAGCCTTGACAAAGTCGTTTAAGCCAGATCGATCAAGCGGATCCTTTTCATTAGTAACCCCTGGCGTGACCTTTCTAATCAATTCTTGCTTGTGTTTCTCACACGACGTATAGTTCCTTTTTAAGACTTGTTACAAAATATATCACCATTGATTATCCATGCCATTTGTCTGCTGGTTCTGAAATAGATTGCGTGAATGAAAGGAGTGAATGTAATGCACTCAAGCCTCATTCAAGTATTTATCGCCTACTTACCCCTAGAGTCTATAGATAGACTAGTTGTATCACTTTCCCCCAATTCCTATTAAATCAAATACATGACGAGGCGCTTACTTGTAACTCATATTTCATCCGGCGTCACTTTAATTGGACTCTGATGAGTTTTGTGTTCAGTAAGCGTGAGAAAATATTTCAAAAGCAAACTATCTGCCTCATTCAAGGTGCGTTCTGTGTCAATTTGGAAAGAAAAGGTTTGGTAAGACAGGTTGCTTTTTACATGGCTTCGAGTTTCATGATCATAAACCCAATTAACGGCAAACTCGGTTTTCGTGTAAAATTATAATGTAATGCGACCTGAGAACTTCAGCGTGTTCATGACCGAAGTGCATGGGTTCACAGTAGCTCACTCACAGGTTGTATTCGGCAGTGTGACATTGAGCGTACCATACGCTATCCTGTTGCCGCTATCTTGATACTGGTTGTGTGAGAGTGTTTCTTGATAAGAACCCCTCTACCCTTGTCCTCCTTTTATTTCTTACTTTTGTAGCAATGACCGCTACATGGTATCTGCCCCCGTGACCTCCGTTGACCTTTGAAAGACCAGCCGTTTTGAGCACACGTGATGTCTCTTTCCCTTGCTGTCTTGGTTGTTACGCCTTCTCTCTCTGTTTCTGTTTCTCTCTGTGTCTCTCTCTGCGTCTCTCTGTGCTCTGTGTGTCTCTCTGTGTGTCTCTCTGTGAGCTGTCCTACCAGCGTAATTGGCAGTGTGATCTGGTTTGATCTCAATTGACAGTGTATACCCAGTGTTAGTAGCAGCACAGTTTTTTTTTCATCTTCTTTGCCGTTTTTCTTTTCTTTTAAAGCATGTTATACACACAGTTCTTAATGTCTTTCCAGTGTTTTTCTAAAGAAGGCCTAGCAGCCCTTGCCTGCTCCGCTTCATCAAGTTCATGTTTATTGAGGACTGTATTGAGGTTGTTAAGATAATTATTGTTATTATTTCTAGAAGTCGGCTGAGCAAAATCCAAAATACGACATCCTGGTTGTACCTAGTAATTTTTTTCTTACAATTTACAATACTGTAACTCCATGTAGGTTTCAGGCTGTTTTCCCTAAACACTGTGGATGAGTTATACCAGCTCGATTCATCTGTAAGTCAAAAAAGTCAGATCATCTCACTCCTCTATTCCGTTCTCTCCACTGGTTGCCCATTAGTGCTAGCGTCCAATACAAGATTGCCTGTCTTTGCTACCATTACTTCGCTGAATCCCTTCCCCAATATCTCTCTAAACCCATGCGCACCTACACACCCGCTAGACAGCTACGCTCTTCCGCAGACACAAGAATTCTCATGTTCCCGGAGGACCCTCCAGTTAAAACAAAATTTGGTGAACGCTCTTTCTTTTATCAGGCTATCTCTATCTGGAATGACCTCCCCGCCTCTGTTCGTCGCTCTACATCTCCCTCGAACTTTCGCTCTGCTCTCAAAACTCACCTCTTCTTGAAATCGTTCCCGAATCCTATCTAAGTTTCTTCATCTTCCTCCTCTCACTGTTCTCTTTGTACTAGCTTGCCTAAGCCCCCTACCACCCTCCTGTCTCTCCTCCCCCTCTCCCCAGTTTCATGGTTAAGCGGTGACGCTGTACATCAGTTTGTCGAATGCCTGAAGTGAATGTCTGACTTCTATGTTATTAAGTTTATTAAGTTACCTTTGATGTGATTGACGGTTATTCTATATTGTAGGCCTAATGGTTGTTTATGTATGCGCCTTGAGCATGTCTTAACTCATGGTAAGGCGCTATATAAATCCACACATTATTATTATTATAATTCATGCCGGGCCACATTTTTATATCAATGCAAAAATCGGCTACAGAACAATGTAAACACAGTCGATCCATGGACACTATACAGGACCCATGGTCGATCTAAACGCGCTGCCGCATGAACGTAGGCCGAATGCTCATCTGTCACGTGACTAAAGGGCATTTATCTGCTCTTTACCAATAAAGAGTTATAAGCCAGTTAATTCCCCTTTGACCACAGGTCGCAGAAATGCGCCTTCAGGGCTGTGCTAGGCAGGGCCGAAAGTTGTTTTTTTTTAATGTCCAGGGCTGGGGCGTCATGTCAAAAACAACGTCCAGGGCTGTAAGGGTTAAGCGGTGAATTAGCAATGCGTGTTGGCTGTCAATAGTCTTTTCATTCTGAATGACAATGACCACCAGTCGTTCTCAGTCATGGTTCCAAGGTCTTGGAACAGCATCTCGGAACCACTGAAGAAATCTCATAACTTCACTAGTTTCTAAGAAATGTAATGTATGAAAAATTTAAACACTTAAATGCATGTATGCGTGAATTTTTGCACATACTAATAACAGGTGCGCACAAACAGAATGTATTCCTTTTGCTTAATTGGTCTCAGATTTCGGCTACATGTATAAACACTGTTTTTACTACTGCAATACACTGAAAATAACTAGGGCCTATGACAAAACAGATACTCTATGATGAACTTTATGGGCATGCCGCATTGCTCCGGTCGAAGTCGGATGCAGGTTCATACTTGGGTTGCTTCGAAGTATTGGTGCGCAGGCGAGACAGAAGCAGTGTTATATAAGCTGCAAAATGCTTTGGAGGATTTGGAGGAGACGCATATTGTCCTGCTGCAACAAGATGCCTCCCGGTGGCACATTCGTAATGTCTCTGGCCGGCTGTGCGAGTGCTACTGGCGCAGGCGTCGAAAGCACAAAGACCACAGCATTCCAGTTGACCGATGATAATATAAAGTAACTGGGCTTCTTTTTTCTATAATATAACTGTTTGATTTTTCCTTTCAGTGAAGTCCGAAATGTGTAGCGAAAAACGACCAACCACGTTAAAAAATTGCTTCTAAAAGAAAAACAGGATAAAATACGCTGACAAAACAAGTTTTAAACCTTTCAACTCCGACAGCCGAGGTCAAATACCACTCAGGTTATTTCAGATCTGGTTCAACTGAACAGCAGAACTGAGTGAAGGAGTACATTTCAACTCAGTCTCAGACGAAGGCTTTTTTGTGCTACGAACGTGCCTTTTGCTTGTTAAAATGATCAATCAACTTAATTTAAAGTTGGCCACAGTGCTTCAATGTTAAATGACACCTGCAAAGTGAGAAAACCATCCCCAAACGCAAACAAGAACTCATACAAGACTCATTTAGAATTGGCAACATGGCGTCGAACGCGATGCGAGCAAGGCGGAAGTTGCTGACAGAGTTGTTCCCCTTGGGGTTTTCACATTCTTTCGTCCTTTGACTGGTTCCTTCACACAGAAATGTGTGTGAAGTTCTCACACACCTCGACGGTTGAAATCAACAAATGGGGTCTTGCTTGGAAATTGATTTTGTCGCCGTTTCCTGATACGGGGATACCAAATACGATGAAAAAAAGGGGTCCCAGATCAGGAACCCACTATTTTTTGGGAACCCATTTTCCATAACTTTGGTAGAAACATCAACCCACTTTTCGAGATTTACAAGCACACACACACACACACACACACACACACACACACACACACACACACACACACACACACACACACACACACACACACACACACACACACACCACAAACGCACACACACAAATACTTTACATACACAAACCCGTCTACAGGACCATAATATGCAAATGACCAACTTTGACCCTTGCTCTGATTTCTTTGTTGTATCTCAAAATTCAGAAGTGCCATTCAACACTCACCTCGTAGCGGAGAGTTCCATGTAAAATGCTGTGCTGGATCTTAATCCTTTTCCTGTCGTGTATTTGGAATGCATGCTGTGATTGTACATTGCACTCGTGAGGAAAACTGTAGCATATCACTTTCACACAAATAATGCGTAGCATGGTGACTTATTTAAGCACAGGGGTTAGAACAGTGCGTGCACAAAATTACACAGGCACTACCTGTGAAGGTACAAACACATGTCGTACACCTATAAACAGACATGCACATGTGCACATCGTATTTGAGGGTGCGCACGTGCACGCGACATTATACACAATGGAATAGCTTCCACACACACACACACATACACACATACATACACATGTATGCATACATACACGCACACACGCACGCGCGCATACACTACATTTGAAACTACGTTCATGTGATGTAACTGTTCGTGAATGGAGGAACCATTTTTTTCCTGAGGTGCCTCTTATTTCCCATGTAACTCTGACTCAACGCGTGTGATCGACATTTCTGTCCATAGTTTTTCTGATTAAATAACAAAACAAAGGAAAGCAAAGCAAACCAAAACAGAACAAATCAAACCAAACCGAAAACGATAACAAAAAAACAAAAACAAAACCAGGCCAAACCAAAACTATAAACCAAACAAACCAAAACCAAACCAAACCAAACCAAACCAAAACTATAACAAAACAAATTAAATGAAACAAAACTAAATCATACCAAACGAAATCATTCTATGCTAAACCAAACCAAACCAAACCAAACCAAACCACACCACACCACACCACACCACACCACACCACACCACACCACACCACACCACACCACACCAAACCAAACCAAACCAAACCCAACCCATTTAAAAACCTACGTCTGTTACAATTTCATTTGTTCGTTTTTCTCTCCAGAAAACTCCCGAGCAGTGGCGGATAGTCTTCTTCCTCGTGGCTGCCATCATGCTGGCAGGAACTCTTTTCTACGCCATTTTTGGGCAGGGGCACCCGCTGGAGTGGGCAGTGCCGCAGACAGAGGTGAACGTGGAGGAGGACAAAACAGACCAGGCGGCCCCCTTACCAGATGGCGTCCTGCCAGACGTGAAAGTACCCTTGACGTGGACCAACCACGAGATGGAAATTCCCGCACCGACGAAGCAGATGAATGAGGATCAGCGTGGCACCCCAGAGGCCACAGAGACGCTGATGTCACCATCAGTCTGAGGAAGTGAGCTTGACAATGTTGTCACTGTCAGTAGGATGCGCGGGAAACCGCGTGTCACTCACGCAAACCTCAAAGGATGACCAACGTTTTGTTCGTCTTCGACGCCTTGAAGCAACAACAAGTATAGACCTCTCTTGCTTCAAAAGACACGTGGATACTCAATGAAGGGAATGAATACATGAGGTTTTAGAGCCAAACAGCCTTCGTAGGCTATGCAAGTACATTTATTGATCACGAAACCACTAGAGCTAGTTTGATAAGAGCAAGTCATGTCGGGATTTCCCTAGTATTTTGACTGTTACGAAACGCGCGGAGAGACGTGTGATATTCGGTAAGAGTGAAGTTTGACGGGTTTGAAGTCACGAGCGAAGTCTGAGAGTCCTTTGTCTGCGAATCTGGATACAATGCAGGAGGGGTTGATTCTCTTGAGTCGTCTGCTTGATGTGCTAGGGTGGAGAGTCACATATGATATTCCTACAAGACGCAGTGGGTCTGTTCTTACCCCCAACCCACAGGAAAACCTTGGAGGCAGATTTGTAGGGAAATCGTATTGGAAGCGAGGGGACTACAACATTTCTTGAATCACGTTTAGATCAATATCATCATCTAAACGTTGATGGTTCATACTTCTTATTGTTAAACAAAGGTTGGTTTGTTTTCTCTTCTTTTTTTTACAATTTAAACAGGAGGAGAATATCTCAAACTGAACCTCCATGATGAGTGACATAGATAATTTTTCGTCGGATATTACAAGACCTGCAATCATATGATCTCACACACCACCATGTGCCATTGCGGAAGAGTGTGTTTGAACATCTTGTGCATGCACGAGTGACTACGAGTGTTGTGAATGTTGTGAAAGTGACATCCGAATTCAGATGAAATGGCATTGCACTGCGAGACACGAGACAGCGAAGTATCAGTGAGGGCTGTACGCATGGTTACTTGCTTCATTCTTTTTGGGAACGAGGTACGTTTTAGTATTGATATGGTGTTTTTAAATGGGTGATAGATGGGTTGATGTCGTGGGCAGTGCTCAAGTTTAAAGAAGATGAATGATGATGATGATGATGATGATGATGATGATGATGATGATGATGATGATGATGATGATGATGATGATTGACAATTCTTGATATATGATGACTATTAATGGGGACGATGATGATGACCACGACGATGACGATGACAATTACATGTGATTATGTGCTTAAACAATTTCACTTCTGGGATCATAATAGGTTTTGCTGTGCAACTGTTTTTCAGAGTGTATGTTCACGTGTCTGCCTTTTGTTTGCGAATTTCAAAACCCAATAATGAATGGCAGAAATAAACACTTCATATACGTATCTTCTTGAGCAGTTCAACCTTTCATATGCTAGCATTTACTGGCTTGCAGCTCTTACGACGTTATCGTCTTCGTCTGTTTCGTGGAGAATCAAATTTTCCCAGACACAGCCCTCGAATGATCACATTCCACCATAATCTACCATTTCTGCCCGTCAGTCAGCCTGAAGCGACGAGACTGTTGATGTGTAACAGGTCTGCACGTTCGGGCTGAAGAGACGACTTTCATTCCTTGAATTTGAAAACTCTCATCAGCAGGGCATGCTATTCTCATGAAATCTGTAAGTGATCTGAGAAGAGGAGAACCAACCACGACAACCACACTAAAGAAAAACTCCTGGCGATGACCTCATTCTACAGAGGCTGAAGTGAAAGAAATCACCATGCAATGATTGCCTCCGTGAATATCTTTGAGGGTCCCAACCTTCACATTGAACTGAAGAATGAAAACGTTGTAAAACCGATAAATCATTTTCTTTTATTTTCATTCCCTGATACTAACACGGATGACACACCCATTGTACATAGCAGACATGCCACAACGTGTATCAAGGGACGGCTGCAGAGGCAGGAAGCGGAAGCAATCAAGAGTAATAGAGCACCTCGATGCCCCCGGCCCTCATCAGCTGGAACCCCTAGCTGGCTGCTGGGCTTTCATAACAATGACCACTGTCCACGGCAGATGTCCATTTCCGCAGTCTGCGTCTGTATCGATCTATCGATCCGTCTAGAGAGACCCCAGGACTCTGTCCATCATGCGCCTCACAGCCGTAATCTGGAAGCCGTTCTTCGTGGCTGCAAGGGCAAACAGAAAAAACAACACATGTGACAATTGAGGAACTGCGACACTCATGCAAAGGAAGCCACGGTGGCTGTTGCAAATGACACCAAGATGGTACCGCTATGTGACCATGGATGGATGGATGATGGATGGAGTTTTACGGCCTGTCATAGACTATTTAAGGCAAGTGATCACGACAAATCAAGAGAGCTGGTTAGAATAGGAGCAAGTCAAGTCAAGATCTCCCTGGCATTATCATGCTGCCCAGCCATCAGGGGACAAAGTGTAAAGCGGTTTGAGTCCCGACATGTGTGAGAAGTGGCCAGATAAAACCACACGTTTACCTTTTTAGTTATTCGTCTCTTGCGAACCCCATATAGGGAGACGCAATGGGTCTATTCCTACCCCGAAACAACGACACAGCACAGTCACTGTTTCGAAAAGATTCTAGGCAAACACAACGTTCATAGAATAATGCTTGGTTTTATAAACTGCAATAGGTTTACATCTTGCATATCTGCTGGTCCTAGCTGACCCTTTTCTCCGACAGACCGTTCTTCGTGCCCAGGCTACGGAAACGCTTAGGACGCAGCTGGCCTCATGCGTCGTGGAAGAGGCAAAGGGGAAATAACTCGTCCCGTCACCCACAAGTCATCTCCCCCTAGACCACACGTCGAGAGCGGACACACGAAAGCGTTCAGAGGACACGATTCACATATTAACAGAAATGATTTTTCCCCCTTCCTTGAGGATGCGAAAAACGAGAGGGAGGTTTGCAGTCATTTCACAGTTGTAAGGGCACCACTGGGTTTGATGTGCATCTCTTGTAAAAGCCATTATAGTTGTAATCAACTTGTTCTAGATGGCAAGGTCATGCTTGCTTCGAGACCAAAACGTGCCATCCTATCATCTCCGTGCAGCCTCCAACGTCACTACGTAGAGCAACAGGCACAGAAGACTGTGCAAGACTCGACACATTCCCTACACTTCAATGTTTACCTGGCGCTGGTAGATGACTCTATCGAGCAGTGAAGCAGTTCAGTTCAGTTCAGTTCAGTCTCTAAACCCTGAGATGGGTTGTTGAGGCACCACTGATGATATTCGGACAATCTTCCTCCATAGGTCTCTATCCTCTGTGGCTCGCTGTGAGTCAGCAAAGGTCAAGCCTGTCCACTCTTTGATGTTGTCTTCCCACCTCTTTCTCTGCCTGCTTCTCCTTCTCCCACCTGGTACGGCACCTTGCAGGATGGTCTTGGACAGCCCACCGCCTCTTGACACGTGATCATACCACTTCAGCTTTCTGTTTTTCACGATTAAGAGCAGGTCTTCGTACTGTCCAAATGCTCTCCTGATCCTGTTGCTGACTTCCTCATTCGTGACATGGTCTTTATATGAGATGTTCAGAATCTTGCGGTAGCATCTCATTTCCAGGGCTTGTATCCGTCTCTGTAGTTCAGATGTGTGTCCAGGACTCGCATGCATACAAGAATACGGAGATGGCCAGCGTGCGCATGAGCCTGATCTTCGACGCGAGAGTGATATTCTGTCACGCCATATTGGCTTCAACTTTGCCAGTGCTATCCTGGACAGTATAACTGGTTTGGACCCTTCATCAGTCACAATAGATCCCAGGTATTTGAAGTTGTTCACAGCTTCCAGTTTTTGGCGAAGCACGCGAGTGTAGTTTTCCAGTTGCTTTTGACAAAGGTCTCTGAGTCAGTCTCTACATCTTTCCTCTGGCTTTTCTGGGGGGGTTTCTGCCTCTGAGTACAGTGACAGTATTTAGTGTCTTTGCCTGTGACTTCGAAAGCTTGCCCTAAGAAATCCAAAGCGCCGCTGCACGTCCCTGCCAACCCGCCACCTCTCCAACTCGTAGCCGGAAACCCTTCCCTCATCGGCTGCAGAACCACCCCCCAAACGGCCCTTTTCAGGGCCCCATCGGCTCAAGAAAGAACAATTATCGGTTGCTTGTCATGTATTCTCTGTCAGTCACTCTGTACAACCGACCCCGGCACTCCCCTTTCCTTTGCCCACATCCACATCGAACGAAAAAAACTGAGAGTCACTTTATACTGAGTCATCTGAATTTTACAATCCACTACTCCCAAAGGTTCTCAGATCAGCCTACAATTATCGTTCACAGATCGATGTCTCAAGTCTACATCTATCCGTTATGGGTTGGGGTTAAGTATAGACCCACTGTGTCCACCTATACGATTCATAAAAGGCGATTGAGTGAAGAAATCGAGAAATGACTTGCAAGCTCTTTCTCTAACCAGCTCTGGTTGCGTAGACAACATTTAGAAAGGTAGGCCTAAAGAGCAGCAGAGAGAGAGTCTGAAACCTCGAATTGTTTCGATGGAAGGACAGTTGTATAGTGACGTGAGTGATCAAAAAGGCACACAGATACGTAACACTTTCTAATGACAGAGACAGCAGTCACAGATATATACTGACCTTGATTGCAATGACGGAAAGGAGATACAGACAAGGACGCTCAGTCACGCCAATGAAGACTCCAGGACAGTCGGGCTACCTACCAAAGAGCGATCCAGTGTAGCCCCACCAGTCCCAGCATCCTGTAGGGTTGACGGGAATGACAATAATCTGGGGGTACAGGATGATGATGTTGTTGAGCTCTCCAACCTCGTTGTAGCCCGCGTGCTTCACATAGTCCATGCCGATGCTGGAACTAAAGCAACGACGACATCCTCAACCTTTGGCAGTAGAGAGGAAATATGGGTTACAGGAAGTAAAAAACTTTTTACTGGTCGTTAGCATGACAACCTAGTTTATAAAAGGGGTTTACTGTCATTGCACACGAAGGGAGCTGAAAGGACAAATGCTATTTATCACAACAGTTAGAAATACATGTCTATTACCGCTCTTGAGCTCTGCAAGTCAATAGACGTCAACAGAATTACATTCGTAGGGATGAAAAGCAAGCTAAATGCTGACTATCAAAACATACAGAAGTTGAGAGAACAAACCATTTGCAAAGTTTGTATAATGCGAGACTAAATTGGAAGTCGGGAACCGAGTTTCTTTGGCAGATGGTGAGGGGGAAAGTAGAGTTAACATCGCCACTGTAAATACACTCGCCTGGAGCTTTCGAACGTTGCGGTTCCGAAGTCTAAGCAAAGGAGGAAGATGTCGATGCAATATCTGTTTTCTTTGTTATTGAACTATCTATCGTTAGCGACAAACGGCTGTAAAAAGTCTGTTTAAAATGCTCGAGAGACTGAGCTTTGCCCATTGCGAGTCATGTTGACCTAAACTACTTGAGCAGATTACCTGCGTCACAAGGTCATTTTAATGTTCAGGCTATGTGCGTTCAGGAAGGCTCACACCAGAACAGCCGTTTGGAAGATTTCGTCGTGCTTTAGTCATAAGAATAAAAGAGCAAGCACCGATAATTTCCTTTCGCGCTCTTTTGCTTTCGATATTTTGCAGGGAACAAGCGTAAAATGTTTTGTATTGTAGATTTTAATTTTCGATTACATGAGATATTGGACTCGTTACAGTTCTGCACTTCATTGAACACAGCTTTAAAGCCTTTCTTCCGCAAAGGGGTGAACAGTGGAGAGTATGCTGATTCACTCAAAGCTAATGTGAGTTTGAAATGTTTCTTCGAAATATTACATAGACTTTAGAGCACAGCGAATCCAGTTTGCAGAGAAAGATCTCCCGACTTATACATATATTTCCAGAATACACAATGGAGGCCTGATAATCAATTTCCAAACTGAAGATGGGGTGATCATATATACCAGGCATTTCACAGCTATTTTTCTTTGACAGATGTTCTGGGTAAGAATTCTGAGCAGGCTATGTTTTGCTCGAACAAAGACTCGAATTAAGTAAACCACTTGCGTGCAAAGCTGGTCATAGAAAGAAGACAAGATAGTTAACTCACTGACTCATTCCACAACCATGGAAAGCGATGTGCAGCTTACACTCTGCAATGGTAAATTGGGTATTTATGTCATTTTGCCCAATATAGTTATGGCAGTTTTAAAGACAACAACAACAACAACAACAACAACAACAACAAGAAATGTAAAGAAAACCCCGCTTGCGTTGTGAGAAAACTTGCATCTGCGCGAGTGTGTGAACATATGTCAGTCTGCTCTGTCCGTCTGTCTGTCTGTCTGTCTGTCTGTCTGTCTGTCTGTCTGTCTGTCTGTCTGTCTGTCTGTCTGTCTGTCTGTCTGTCTGTCTGTCTGTCTGTCTGTCTGTCTGTCTGTCTGTCTGTCTGTCTGTCCCTGTCCGTCTGTCTCTGTCTGTTTGTCCCTGTCTGTCTGCCTGCCTTCCTGTAGGTCCGTCCGTCTGTTTCTCTGTCTATCTGTCTCTCTCTCTCTTTGTCTGTCTGTCTGTCTGTCTGTCTGTCTGTCTGTCTGTCTGTCTGTCTGTCTGTCTGTCTGTCTGTCTGTCTGTCTGTCTCTCTCTCCCTCCCTCCCTCCCTCCCTCCCTCCCTCCCTCCCTCCCTCCCTCCCTCCCTCCCTCCCTCCCTCCCTCCCTTCCTCCCTCCCTCCCTCCCTCCCTCCCCCCCCCCCTCTCTCTCTCTCTCTCTCTCTCTCTCTCTCTCTCTCTCTCTCTCTCTCTCTCTCTCTCTCTCCTCCCTCCCTCCCTCTCTACCTCTCTCTGCTTTTGATCATTCCCACAGACAACACGTACTGGTGTGTTTTCCAGCACATGCGGTGGGGACGTAGACGTAGCCGGTGGAGTCCATGCTGGACATGAGTGGAGAGGACAGGTAGAAGAAGTCGGACTGGTCAAAGCTCAGCAGCTATGATCCAAGAAAAGCGCCGTCATTTCTTTCTTCTAAACAAGCTCACCCTTAGCTGCTGCATGTTACAGAAAGTCCTGAGGCCAAGATTTATTGGTTGGTTAAGAACAGCTTAAAGGGGGTCGTTTTTGTTCGAGGTAATGTCAGTTTTGTTCCTATGTCATAGGACAGTACCGGGTGATGTCTTAACCACAGTTTCATTCGTTTGTAATTGCAACAAATATTCCAGTATTTACATCCCACTTCGAATACCAAATGCCGAGGGTACTATTTCGTTTCTTTTTAATGATCTGTGCAAGATTAATATTTTTCATTTTGCTGCTTCTTTGTCAAATTGATTTTGTACACTATCATCATGAATATTCGTGTTGTGGTACCATACGTTAAAATAGTTTTGTTTCTTGCCAACTTACCTGGCTGTCCTTATAGTTGTCACCGGCACTGGGTTTCTGTAGGAAAAAGAGTTATACTTGCAGTAATAAATATAAATGTAATGCAAACACACATACACAAACACACACACACACAGTCTCTCTTTCTCTCTCTCTCTCTCTCTCTGTCTCTCTCTCTGTCTCTCTCTCTGTCTCTCTCTCTCTCTCTGTCTCTCTCTCTCTCTGTCTCACTCTCTCGCTCTCTCTCTCTCTCTCTCTCTCTCTTCCTCTTCCTCTCTATCGGTCTTTCTCTCTCGGTCTCTCTCTTTCACTCTCTCTCTCTCTCGGCCTCTCTCGGCGCGCATCAGATAAAGAACTAACCGTCAAACAGACAAACTGTTGAAATGAAGCGCGTTAGATGAGAAACTAATGAAGACCTCAAGGTAAGGAGGACAGAAGGACTACATGTACTAACTCGTAAATGGCCGCCATAGATGTGGTTGAGGAGGTCGAAGGCGGCGCTGTAGCCACAGTTGTTCATGTAGTTTTGTGCCAAGTTCAGACTGCCACACGGCCCGCCGTAGTTCTCCGTGGGCTGTCAACCAATATGCACACACTGCAGTCACGAATCGGGTTCAAAGACGATAAATCTCAACCGCACAATGGATACCGAAACGAACGAACGGGTAACCAAGCGACGAACCGATCACCCAAGTAATCATCTAAGCAACCAACCAACCGACTTACTAAAATCCATACAAACAAACAAACGAACAAACAAATAAACGAACAAACGAACAAACGAACGAACGAACGAAGAAACGAAAGAACAAACAAACGAACAAACGAACGAACGAACCAACCAACCAACCAACCAACCAACAAACGAACGAAAGAACGAACGAACAAACCAACAAACAATCATACAAACACAAACAAACAGACGAACGAACAAACAGACAAACAGACGAACGAACAAAAAAAAACGATTAAACGAACGATCGAACGAACAAACAAACAAACAAACAACAAACAAACAAACAAACAAACAAGCCGTATTGGACCACTTGCCATGTCTACTGTGGCCCTGCGGGCTGGGGATAAAGATAGACGCACCGCTTCTCCTAATACAATTCGTAAAAGGCAGAAAAAAAGAAGGGAATTCGGAGCCTGGTTCGTTCTTACTACGATTTTGCAGTCAAGAGCCTTACATAGCCTACAGCAGCTGACAGGCCGTGAAGCATTCGTTCCTTCGTTCGTTCGTTCGTTCATTCATTCATGCATCCATTGCGTACTGCCTGAGTCATGCGATAGGGGTCAGACGAAATTTTGTGAGATTTAAGTCGCTGGGAGGAGAAGCTGCCTCACAGTAACTAACTATAACGGAAATGTGGCGTGCAAGCGCTCGTGTTTGTTGACCAATGAAATTTTCGTGCGCAGCTAAAAATATGCCGAATCCGTCATTTGCCAGGTTGTCAGCCTGAGAGCAGATCAGCTTTGCACCGTGCAGAATTTTTCCATTGCCGAGGCGATAGCTAAGGTTGCGCTTTAATGGCGTAGCGTCTGCAGGCAAAGCAGCGAACGGCGCGATCTAAAAATAGATAAGCGAGTGACGTCTACCAACATCCGGGGACATCCCTTAGAGCGCGTTCCCATTGCTGTGCTGCGAGATGGTTCGACACTGCTCCTGGGGAAAATTCAACAGCGATTCAAGATACAAGCACAAAGACCACATGAAAGGAGTATTTTTTTATAACGATGCCCGACCCACTTGTTGAATCGGAGAAATTCAATCGATGGGTGCATTTGTGCGGGCGACTACACTTCAAAGTATTTGAATTACGATGCGTCCAATGTTCTGTACAAGCCTAAAACAGCAGTCCAGCGCATTACCCCGCACCTCAAGTTTCTCTGCGTGGACACGTACACACACAGCAATGGCAGTTGGATGGATGGATAGTGTTTTACGGCCTATCAGCCTTTGTAGGCTATATAAGGCCATTAAGCACGAAAATCACTTTAGAGTAAACGCAAAGCAAGTCACGGTGTCCCTAGTTATTCGCCTTTTATGAATCGCGTAGGGAGACGCGGTGGGTCAATTCTTACTCCGAACCCACAGGGGGACAGCAATGGCGTCTTATGCATCCGTACATGTATGTATATAAATGCACAGGAGTTCACACCTACTTGTGTACGTGAATAGGTCCTTGCAAAAGGTCACAGCGCCATCACCTCAGCATTAAATGTTTGACGTGTTCTCACCAACATGTCTACACACAAGCATATTCTGTAGGTTATGTTGCTTTCACCTCAGCATGAAATGTTTTTAAATAAGCTCTCATCCACCCGAGTACACGTGTAAGATGAAGGTCGTAATTATTGCTAACACCTCAGGATTAGGCATTTCGACTTCATTGTAATTGTGGGGTTGAGAAGTTCTTTTCTTCCCTTGTGTTGGCTGTGTCGAGCATGGACGCCTTGTAAGCTTGCTGTCACACGATATCTGCTGGGGCTGCCTGTGCACACGCGCGTTTTTCTTCCTCATGCCGCACGGTGTAGATAATTATAGCATGTTTACACCTGATCATTTCGCTAGAGCATACAAAACACACGCACATGTGTGGAGACGTCTATCAATTGACCGTAACAAAGTTTGCTGCAGCTGTGCAAGATATTCAACACATGCAGTCTCCATGTGGCAACGAGCAACCACAAACTACTCCCTGCTCCAGCTTGTAATCCTGATGAAAACATTTTCATCTTGCTCAGAACGAGAGTGAACTACGGCCTGATATTTTTGCAGCAAGCGTTTGTGTAAGGAGCCATCTTTTCAGAGCAGTCACACTGTTGTATCCAACTTCCTTGTACGGTAGTACAGCACCAGGAACGTCTTCCACGTCAAGCACAATGTTTGGAAAATTCTGAACAAACGCCATTTGCACACGCCTTCTCCGATCGAATGCTGTCCCCGGATGTAGTGCCGCCGCCGGAAAGTACCGAACGTGATGTCACGCCGAAGTGAACTTCGGCTTACAGACGCTACGCTATATTGCCTAAGTTGCCACTTGGTGCATTTGTAGCTGGAGGCAATTTAAAATCGCTTTCGTTTCATTGGTCCTTAGTTCATGCATATAATAAAAGATTAGAAAACATCGTCATCGTCCCACATACAAAGAAGTCGTACACTGCTTTATTCAAATTCTGATGAAAATCAGGGACCAGAGGTCACAGCTAGGTCTGCCCACACTGACCTGTCCGTGACCCGCGTCCATGTTGTAAACGGTCTTGAAATTGTTGTTGTCAGAGATGTAATGGCGGTAGAATCCCTCCACCTTGTGCCCAGCCGCTGAAGAAACATAGAGATCACAACAGACTGTAAGAAGACAAGGGAAGCTGACAAAAGGCAGTGCAAGGACATGCGACACATCAATGGATTAAGTAACAGTTGTGCAGTAGAAAGTTCCTATCATCCAATTATCATGGCGAAGGTGCAGTGTAAAGTCTATATTCTTTCAAACCCACCATTCCATCCAACTATTCATTCACCAAACCTCTCCTCATTTCATCCTCACTCCCGTCCATCCCGTCCTCACAGCATACCATTGCATACATCACGTACTCGGGTTGACGAGCGTGTCTTTGGCGCCAGCGAAGACGTACACTCTGTCATGGCGAAGGTGCGACGTCAAGTCGATGTTGCCCACGAGGGCAGCCGATGCCGCGATGCCTTCCAGTACTGCCAGGTTGATAAGCGAGGGCGTCAGCATGCAGATGCCCGAGCTTGTGGCGAGGTTTCCCCCGCTGCACATATAGGGCGCTATCCGAAGAACAATGCGTTCAATTTGTCATGCAAGGTACGCAAACACACATCCATAAGTGCACATATACATGTACATGTCGATGGTTATACATGTCTTTTAATGAATACACACACGCATGGGCGTAGTCTGCCTATCTTTGTCTATTAAAATGTTGAACAAGACAACTGCTCAACCAGGAACTGTACGTTGCTTGAGTGTCGTGTCCATTGTTTCGACATTTACTCCGACATTCTCTTCTTCCTTCCTTCTGTCTTACTCCCCACCCCCACCCCCCACCCCACCCCTTCGTTTATGCAGTAATTCATTCAGTGATTGGTATATTTGTATTAAGCGCCGAGACGTCATTACCGACCCCCTGCGACGACGCCGACGCCCATGACGTGGGTGGAAAGGGCAACGTGGAACTGCGTGGCCATGCAGGCCCCGGATGAGATGCCCGACACGGACACCTGGCCTGCGTCCACTGAATAGGACTCTGGAAAAGAGGAGAGTAGTGGCAGCAATAGCAGCAGCAGCAGCAGTAGTAGTGGTGGTGGTGGAAGTAGAAGTATTAGTTGTAGTAGTAGTAGTAGTAGTAGTAGTAGTAGTAGTAGTAGTAGTAGTAGTAGTAGTAGTAGTAGTATGAGGAGGAGGAGGGGGAGGAGGAGCAGAATGAGGAGGAGCAGGAGCAGGAGGAGGACTGGTCGTTATTCCAGTCCACGACCCCGCACTGACAACGCAGCTGATTGACCGTCTTTGCATTGGTCCAGCGACAAGCTTCCTCCATCGGGGATCATCATGATGCTCGTATACTCACGCAAACGGGGTGCAGCTGCATCCGAACGGACGAAAAGGAGAGACAAAAGGACCACAGGAACCAACATGGCGCAGGCTGCCGAGATCTTCGCTTAGATTGAGTTCCTCCCCGTTACTGGAAAAAGGTCGTGCTTTTGTACTTGTCCCAAATTGTCTGAACCACACTCCCATTTTCAACTGTTCGCCCTGCAAAGCTTTACCCAGGAGAGTCGTTCTTTTCAACGGTGTATTCTAACCTCGACCCCACGGAGACGTCGCAAGTTTGACATTGTTTTGAGACAAACGAATTGGTCCTTTTCGAGATTTGAAATGTAACATGTCTTTCCTATGAACATTTCAGTCATGGGTATTGTTGTTGCTGTTGTTGTTGTTGCTGTTGTTGTTAAAATAAGGACGAGCATGAGTGGGCGGAGACCGCTTGACCAGGACACAGAAAAACATGCACAAGACATCCATGCCCTGAGATATCATGCAATCTTCTTGCACTCGCGCGGGCAAGAGTGCACACACACACACACACACACATACAAACACACATACAAACACACATACACACACAAACAACACACGCACGCACAAACACACACACACACACACACACACACACACACACACACACATCAACCACATAGTAAATGCCACTGAGTTTGCCTCATTGTGGATTTGGAGAGTTAACTTTAGATCCTGATAAGTTGTGTCTGGGTAGTACATATGATAGTCGGCAAGGCTTCCATAAACGGGCCACACTAGTGGACTCGTCCGAGAAGAGGGATGTGGGAAGATGGTCAAGCTGGCGGGTCATACAAGCTAACAAGCAACAGCATCTGACTGGCAAGCGATCTTGGTTGGTTAATTCTCAGTGACTTCGCAGTGATTCATTTATAAAATGACAACATAATTTAATGTTAAAAAAAAACTCGTAAGAGCGCAGCCAATAAGATGTGTCCCGCCAGTTTGCGTATCTCGCCAGCTTGACTTTCTCACACCCCTTTCCTCGGACGAGTCCACTAGTGTGGCCCGTTTATGGAAGCCTTTCCTATTAGTCACCGCTGGGGCTGGCTATGCAGAGCGCTAGTGACGCTGGACGGGAAGGAACAATGACTCGATGGAATGGACTGTCTTTGCCGCACAAACACACGAAGCTTTCAGGTTAGAAGTTGCTTGTACGAACTTTGCACCGTTGGCCTATGATGGGTTGGAAACCACGAGGTTGCCTGTCAAGTCACCTCAGACTTAGCTGAGCCGGGTTGCGACGAGTATGAGGAGACTGGTTGCTTCTGTCGACAGATGTGGACATGTCTGTCGTTGCTACTGCCTTAAAAATGTTTCCTTGGATCTCCTTCTGTGTATCTTCGCGCTAGTGACCGAGACGTTTTGAGCCAACTGCCGGCTCCTCGGACACCCTTACTTGTGGTATTGTGTTCAGTGTTATCCAACTTGTCGGTGGGATAGTTTTATTGTGTTCGTTGCTGACTTAATCTTAATGTCTCAGTGCACCATTTTTGTTAATGTGCATGTCCTTACATAATCACTACTTGCTATTTCTCGTGGAAACCACTGGTTTCGTGTGTTAATGTTAATACTTTTTGAAATAGTTTTACCGCTCGTTCGAGCTATACCTGTTGATTCCCCTAGGCACGGTTTATTGCACTTTATTCGCCAAGAGCATCCTGGATTGGGCAAGGTGAACATTGAATACGCCTGGTAAGCCAGAGAGGGCTGCTTTTCATGGTTGAACACGATAAGCCACCTGAAGAATAGCGCGTGACCTTCCCTTAACTCATCCCACTTCAGCTCTCCGAATCTCTTATCTCTGCACCGGGAGTTTCTCAGAGGAATCGCGCAAAATTCTCAATTCAGTCATGCCCACAGATCGCTGACAACAGTGAAGATCTCTGTCTTTTCAGAATGTAGTAAATGGCTCCCTCCGCTAAGGAACAGTATCTGTAATTAACCAAAAGATTTGTTAAGTCCTTTATTAATTGTGGACTTTTATAATAAAATATGTACTTGTAAGTAGCTTTCCCTACTCGTACGGACTATATCTAAACATCTGCAGAGATAGCTGGGCTAAAATCCAACACAGCAACTCAGAGATCAATGAACAAGACACGCCACATTGTTAAAAATTTATTAACTGAAAACCCTCAAATATACACAAGCACAGGACTGCTGAATGATACTGCAGAATAAAATGTGCAAGACACTGAAAAATATTGCAGAATAAAAAGTTTGCACTTTTACATTTCAAATAAAGGTATCAGTACCTGAGCAATGTAGATCTAAGGCAAAACCCAACTAGTTTCTACAAGGCAAAAAACCATATCCAAAACACATGAAGGCTTCAAGGTAGGTAGAATTGAGCAATCTAACCTCGTTCATGGATCAGTGAGATCAATGTATTGGTCCCTGTGCCGCATGGATCAGAGTCTCACAGTCATGCAACACCACGAACTTTCATATGGATCGACTCGCTAGGGTCCATTTCAGCTCAAATGAAAATATTCACACAACAATACATGAAACTTTCGTCCCCGCCGTCTTTCGACAGAACACATACGAGTTGAATAGGATGGATGCAACACAAAAAGGCAATCACCGTAAAAGGAAACATTAATGACAACAATCTGCCCTTTTAACAGCATTGTACAGGCCACCAGATATCGACAAGAATCCTTCGCTGAGAATCTTCACCTGGACCTGATCCAACTACACTCCACAGTCCTCGCCTCCAACTAGCTCACTACTCGCTTCTGAAAGGAGGACAGAAACGAAATTTCAAACGCATGTATTATGCACGTCAATAAATTACGTTCCTATACATTTTGTACAGTTGTATCGTGAAGTCTTTACCCGACATGCAAGAGAAAAGAGCAAACCACGAGAAAGACACGTAACAATATGTTATTTTATCAACGGTATGATATACAGCTATTATACCAGTGGACGGACCGATATTTTTCTCCACAGAAACATACGATGCAACGAGACACTAATTTAGCACATGTATCAAATCATCCACTGAGAAATATCTGGTACATGTATTTCAAAGGCATATCGTACCAAATATCGAGATCAGCAGATACTTTGTGGTGAAGAGAGAAGTCGAAACTGACGAACAAGTAGTTCAACACACGGACAGCAGTGAATAACATCGTACAGTTTAACATTGCTAACGACTTACATCTGCTGTCCGCACATTCATTTTGTCCATAATGCGAAACAAGTCTCATCATTTAGCTAAAACTGACCAAAAATGAACCAGACTTCTCCGTTTTCTCAAAAGTTCTGGCCATCCATTTAGAAAATGTATTGCAATGTTTGAGATCAAACGAAAGAATGGTTTACCTCAAGTCTTTTAATCGCGTAAGAGAATAACATACATTTTGAGTGTTACAAAAAGTGACAACAAAGACAGGTGGAAGATTCCAACACAGTTTCGATAACGGTGATCACGACTACGTGACAGAGCTAATCAGTATTGCCAGTGTGTCAGTCTGGTGATAGTGTCACTTCACATGAGTGTGCACGTGAGTCTTGTCAAAGAACCGAGTGTTTTACACAAAGTCGTGCCTGTGATTAAGCCATGCAACTCCAAAACAAAACAGACTTTTCTCCCTCTCATTTCAGTTTTTCAGCCTCAAGTTTATTTTCGCACCTTTTCAATAGTTAAAAAGTACTTTAGAATTAACAATTGAGAACGAGACAAAATGAGGCTGACTTCACCTCGGATTCAGGAGTAAAACTTACTAAGAATAAATAAATAGCCCTTCCAGGATGCAAAATAAGACAGCAAAAGGTTGCAAAGATATCCTTGTAATACAAGGAGTCTTCTTGATAAGTCCAAATCTAAAAAGAGTGTCAAGCTGGGGGGATTTATAATTCAAAAGGGATCATCCCATTTATGAGACACAGGACTGTTATTACAGAAATAGAAACACTCACAACCAGATAGTGAGAGAACATCAGAGGGTGTCCCATGCCCTCAAAGACCGTGAAAGAAGTAATGATAATGGGCAGATGCTTGGATTCATGGGTATGTACAATTATCACAGCCTTGCTTTGACAAGCGAGAACTCCATGGACAACGGTCGAGTCCAATGGCAGCAAAGGGTCTATGACCCTCCTTGGCAGTCTCTGAGCTGAACACCACGACACGTTACTGACTCCCCTGTTTCTCCCCCGTTGCTCTCATTTCCCCGCCCCCCATCCCCTCCCTTACTTTCCAAAACCCCATATCCTTCACAGTTAACACCAGCCTGCGTCCCTCCGAAACTCATCTCCTTTGTACCTTAGATCCGTTGAAATAATGGCGTTTTAGTTCAATTACAGTGCCTGGTGGTGTGCAGCAAATCAACTTCAAAAACGTTACTACAGCGAATCTCTGAGAAAACAAAATGACATGAGTGTACCCATTTGTCACTTCCGGTTAAGAACGGCCAATGCGTATGGAAGTGCACGCCACAGTGGAAACAAAACCGTTTGTGGGTGACCGAAAACTTCGAAGATGAAATAACATGGTTGCTAAATTCATCTTCATCACCGATAACTTAGTGAATCAATCACGCTGTTATTCGAAGGATGTTTGGCATCTTAAAGCTTTTACTTCAAACCGCTTAACGCCAAGGATGCCGTGAGAGATATTATTATAATATTTTTCTGAAAACATTGTGTCGCAATCTTTTGGTCAAAACTCTAGCTTAAAAAAAATATTCGATGAGAAGCGACAACAGTGTGGGACGAGTAGAATACACATCCACGCTAGCGTTTAAATTTAAGCGACTTCTTCCGATATTGAAGTCAAAATCATCGTCATTAAGTTGCAGAAGGGACCATTCGAAACAATACTGTCAAAGCCAGAATCGCACGAGAAACCTGTCAGAAGTCTTAAAGGGAGCCAGTAATACCAACAACGACAAAAACATGGCACACCAATCTTAACACCACAATATATCCACCGCAAACATAGGTTAGTATAAAGAAGTAAAAATTCACAGGAGTTGTCCCAAGCCTTCAATCACTCTAGACTTTTGGAATCCCTTATGTTCTAAATTGTTAGAATTAATACACATATAAATTAAATAAGAAAAGCCTAAACATTGAAAACAATCACTTTCATTCTTCCACTTCATACACTAGTCATCTCAATTGCACCACAGCTTTAAACAAAAACTATTTTAAAAACATGTCGTTATTATCAAAGGATCAAATTAATGAAAGATGGATCATGAGAACATGAAGGTTGACTTCGGAAATGAAGAGAACGGGACAAAGATATGGAGATTAGTCCACGACCCCACACCACGATCAATCAAAACACTGCAAACAGGAAATTCTCGTAAGTTAGCATGATCCCCCATCAGCCACTTTGTCAAGAACAGCTTAAGTGCAAATGCATTGGCATTCAAAGTCTATTAAGTTTAGTCGTCCAGATCAGCACGAGGTCACGTTAATATTTAAAAAAAACACGTTAGTGACAGTAAAAATGAGTTCAGGAGTTGCGTTATTGCAAAATCACAAGGCATAGTTTAGAGGCGTCAAAACAAGTAGAAATGACGGCAACCCACGACAGTTGGAATAATGGATGAGCCTTTTGGAATGACTGCAATGGGTTTAACATCTATATCTCCGCCAACAGACTTTCGAGATTCACAGATATTTTGCTCTGGAGGGCTTCACCCACGGAGGATATGATTTACATACTATTCTGAGTCATACTTTAGAAGGATATGTTTGAATTTTTTTTCATACATTTGCTTCTATCTGATTGCTAAGCCGGTTAATTTGTGTAATTACTCCAAGATTTACGCAGAAAAGGTGTAGGAATCATCCAGTCTTTGTGTCAGGCAGAATTCGTTGCTGAAGCTGGCGACGTCGACGCTTACTGATTGACGTTTAACATCTTCCAAAACAACAGAAACGCGACAGGGAAAACACATGATCAGTGACAAATTACGAAGAACAGCTACTCCAAAATACATTTCTGAGACATCTAGACCTAACATCAAGGCATATCTCCATAAAAATAAAGACATTGCAATAGCAATGTCAATTTTTTTCTCTTCTAAAATACTCAACTTACAATAGATAAAGAAAACAGACAATGCCACGAATCAGTAGTTAACTGCGGATGCAAAATACTGCTGATAATTTTTTGTGTGAAAGATCTTGGTAGACTACAAAGGACTCAACATTGTTGATTTCTGCATTCTATCGAGACAATATTTCGACAAACAGAACAAGCAGCTACAGTCCTTTCTGAATAAGGACTAATTCAACTTCTTAATTAAGCACATTTCAATCGGCTCCAGTAAATGAGACACTGTAAAACTCAATAATGCCACTCAGTAGCCCAGCATTGAATATACACTGGGCCATTATACAGTAGGCCTACAATTTGGAGGTACGCGTAACAATTATATGCCCCGTTTTTGCATATTCACTGAAACACAGTTTTCGTCCCATTTCAGAGAAATAACTATCAACTTTTTTTAACAAATCTTAACAAACTCTATATTTGTCGCCATTTCATCCATGAATGTCAACAGCAACGTCAGCGACAAAATGTTCATCAAAATTTCGCTTGGCTGCAGAGAGTCAACAGTTGTATGAGATGAGAGGAAAATAAGCTGGACACATCTAGAAAAAATTCACAGAAGGACACACAGGCCGGACTTCTTCTCTGCCGACCTGCTCTGGGGAGCAGACTTGGTGTGCTTCTTTGGCTTTGACTTGGTTTGCTCACTCTTTCCCTCGTCTGCACTGGAATCACCATCGCTGCTGTCTCCTCCTGCAACACGAAGGGTCAGCCAAGATGCATGATGTCCTACGGACAGAGTTACCATTCAGCACTAACTGAACTGTTCGGTCTGATGCATTAAGTCGTCAAGCCAACAAGCTTTCAAATCTTAGTGAAATCCTTTATGAAGTTATAGTGGTAAAACATACTAGGATTCGTGCGCAGTATTCTCTACTCTCTGCAAACATATTCCAGACAGAAAGAAAGCACGCTAGCTTAATGAAGTGCAAACTGCCCCCATCCCCTTTTTAACCTTGGCTCGTTTTCTTAAATCATATTCATTTCGAACTCTTTGTCTCTGTATGTCTGTCTGTCTGTCTGTCTGTCTGTCTGTCTGTCTGTCTGTCTGTCTGTCTGTCTGTCTGTCTGTCTGTCTGTCTGTCTGTCTGTCTGTCTGTCTGTCTGTCTGTCTGTCTGTCTGTCTGTCTGTCTGTCTGTCTGTCTGTCTGTCTGTCTGTCTGTCTGTCTGTCTCTCTCTGTCTCTCTCTCTCTCTCTCTCTCTCTCTCTCTCTCTCTCTCTCTCTCTCTCTCTCTCTCTCTCTCTCTCTCTCTCTGTCTTTGTCTCTGTCTGTCTGTCTGTCTGCCTGTCTGTCTGCCTGTCGGTCTGTCTGTCTGTCTGTCTGTCTGTCTGTCTGTCTGTCTGTCTGTCTGTCTGTCTGTCTGTCTGTCTGTCTGTCTGTCTGTCTGTCTGTCTGTCTGTCTCTGTTTCCGTCTCTCTCTGTCTCTTTCTATTTCTGTCTGTCTGTCTATCTGTTTGTGTGTGTCTCTCTCTCTCTGTCTGACTCTCTCTCTGTCTCTCTCTCTCTCTCTCTCTCTCTCTCTCTCTCTCTCTCTCTCTCTCTCTCTCTCCCCTTCTCCAGATTGTATGGAAACTGACGATGTTAAATAAATGTTAAGCACATGTGCTATAAGCAAAAGGTATGACGGTATGTCAAAGGCCAAGAACGCAGGAGCAGACGAGAACGGCAAAAAGGAAATGACACCAAGGTAAGAGCAACATATACACAAAACAGAAAACAAAAATTATGTGACCGGTTCTCCCCGAGTCGGTCCAATAGAGTAGGAGATTTTGGGGTCACTGTATGATCACAGAGCGCAATAAATTTCCATCAAAACGGTACCAAAGTTATAACATGCAAAGTTGATGACTATGCTTATTTGAATATGTGTGTACTGGAAACGGGAATTTGATAGAAAATGACGTTTTTGTTGTTCAGATGATGTTATCAGAAGCAGCCAAAGTTTACAGAGAACGAATAATTTAATTGGCTTTTAGCTCAAAAGCATATCCTTTATAACCAATGAAAATTCACTGCACGAATGCGCGACTCTCCCATTTGCAGTGACACCGCATGCTACACGAGTTCGTTTGCAAGGCAGAATTAGAGTAACGACGAAATGTGGTGTTGTTAAATCAGACGCAGTATTTTGCAAAAAAAGATTACACAGTCTTCCTTTAGACCTCAAAATCAACTATCTATCGGTGGAACTGAAACCTCATACTCGCAAGGTATATATGTATTGATGGTTTAGCTTTCTGAATTTCGTAAAGCTCAAAATCGCGCAATGACTTCCTCAGACCGGCCACATTAGTGGAATCGTCCAAGGAGAGGGGTGCGGGAAAGACAGCAACTATTTGGGGGTAAAAAAGAAATGTAAAAAAGGTGCACAAAGGCGCTATTTTCCTAATTTCGTCCAAAACATTACATTTGCAGCAGTCGACACGGCGATGTGGCCTTGGTTTGAGCACAATCGCCCTCAATCATCAGCTGTGGCCCGCCAGGTTGTGTGGCCCGCCAGCCTCGCTGTCATTCCCACACCCCTCTCTTCGGACTAGTCCACTAGTGTGGCCCCTTTTGAGGAAGTCTATCCAAAATGACAAGTGATCCTTTCAGTGCAAATCTTGCTGTACCTTGATGTGACCGAAGTTTCAAATCATCCCAGTCCGGGAGAACCAGTCACGTATTATAAGAAAAAGCTACAGTAAATTGTTCACAAGCAAAAGGTGTGTGCATCACATTGGATAGAGCATACAAAAGATATACTTAAAGAGGGCGAGAGAGAGGTCGTTTTAAAACTTGATTTTCTCCTGCTTCGGAATCATGAGATGTAAAAACGTGTTTGCACAGATGCACTGAGTTGTCAGATCTCAATCATCGTAATGCAGCATGCTTATCACTAACATTCAAAAAAGAGGCAGAAGTGCAATTTCGCAGAAGCTAGGAATGGGTCTATATACAATAGACAGAGAGATATTCATAGCACAGTGCCACAGCCACAAAACTGGCAGATGGTTCATGGTCCTCATAAAGCCAGCTTCCAACTAAAGTGCAGATTGAAGTAAAAAGGCATGAAGCCACACAAATGCTAATTTTAGCAGTCCCTAGCGCATTCTACATGCTCATCTGCCTCACGAATTTGGCAGAATTTGCTCCAAGAAAGGCACTTACCACACTAGACTTCCTCCTCCACTCAAACTGGTTTGACTGGAAGATAATGTTGAAGTGATACAATATTTTGTGCATGCTTTTGTTCATTTCCTCCACAGTAGTAATCCACAAAGCGATGCAGTGGGATGTAAATTCCGTGCTCAAGTTATTTACATATATTTCCAAAAAGGTTGAGATAACGGCTAAAAGATACGTTCTAAAAGACTTGAACTGTGCATACATATTCATAATGCAAAAAGAACAGATGACCAGGACAAACTTCTCTGTGTAAGAATGAAAACTCCGTAACGGCGGAGATCACCTGACAATGATTTATGCCAGATTATGACTGATAAAAGCAACATTAATTTGTTTAGCCCTCCTTTGTCTACAATTGTATTTGTCATCAGTGAAGACTTTCTGGCTACTCAGAGTGATGAAATGAAAAGAAGATCGGTTTAACCCATGCTATCGACACGTACAACCGGGTGTGACAAAGACTGACAGCTAAAATTGACATTTGTGTGGCAAATGCATCTAAAACTTCAATGCATTTTGAAAGCAACGAATCAACCAATCTATATTGTGTGAATTGCTTAAATTCAGCAAGGGAAATATAATTCACATTATACTGAAGTGAATCAAAACATGGTTCCATCTCTACACTAGCAGACTATTAGTACTTATAATCAATGAGTTACTTCACATTTCATCCCAGGTGGAATTCATAATACGTGCAGAGAGGGAATGTTCAAAACCACAGCCAGAGTAGTTAAATGCATTTATGAATGTCCATTCTTTGAACGATTGACTTTAAAGTCCCCATCTGTCTCGAAATCATGTCGTATTTGTGTTTTGTACGTACATGTATGTATATGTTTGTGCTGTTGTGCAGGTGGCGATACTGAACTAGAGCCTCCAAGAGGATGCGGTGAAAGTGATGGAAGTATCTGCCTGGCTGCAGAACCAGCAAGCACTATGTCATGCCGGCTAAATTTCGTTCCATTACTTCCCATTTTGCCGAAATTCCCATTACACCCAATTCCCGTTTCACCAAATTCCCAT
>JAWQFJ010019322.1:17500-32500 GCA_034096865.1 Theodoxus fluviatilis | reverse complement strand
TCATAGGCAGTGAGGTTGTACAGTCAAGTGCCAGGACCGTCTCTTTTCGCTGGGAGGTATGGCAGCCTGATGCGCGTTCACCACCGCTCCAGTGTGTCCATTCCTCTAGAAAGCCAGTTGTGCTTTTGGTAGGGAAAAGCTAGCAAGTTGAGGAGCGTCATCATGCATTTGACTCTAAGACAATGTCTGAATCGCTGAAGTCTTAGTTTGATAAAATATCATCAAATTTTGTAGCAATCTAACTTAAACCAAGCTTTTGACAAACTCAGTGTTCTACTTTAAAGTTTGATTGTAGGTTTTGGTTGTGGCGTTGTCGTTGGTGTTGTTTGTTTGTTTTGGTTGCTATTGTTTTGTTTTTAATGACAGGCCCATTCAAGTTCGTCTTACCAGCCTCATCTCCATGCTTTCCTGGCGTTTCCTCAGCAAGACCACCTCCATCATGTATTTGGCCTTCTCGGGGTCAAACATCTGCACAACAAATATGACAGTGTGTTATGTCTTTAATTTCCCCTGAGAAATGTTTTACTTGTGAAAGGTATTTAAAATAATACTGAAAGACTTAGTAAGGAACATTTCCCCCACCTTTTCGTGTTATGCTCCAGAGTGGATTGTACACTTTTGGTGTACATTATTTGAATGAAATTCACTTATATCTGATTTGATTATGCAAGACAACTAAATGTGCAACAGAGCACTAGTCAGTTCTGTCTAGTGCTAGAGCAACTCGTAAGATGCCTAAAAATGATGAAAATCCTTCATTGAATTAATGAGAACATCACATATCATTTATGATAGCGCTGCATATAAATGATGAGAACACTACATTATTAATTAAATCAGAAAAAATACTACACATCAATGAAGAGTACACTGCATAAGAATCAAGAGGATGCTGCAAGTAATGACGAGAACACTGCATGAAAATGATGAAAACACCACACACCAGACAGCACTCTAAGTGCGCCAACCTCCGCCAAAGAAGCTGAACATCACAAGTGGTGACCAAAGCAGACGACTTTCAAACCTGTTTGCTCGCCCTCTCGATCTCGCGCGAGGCTAGGGAGGGCCTTGTGGCTACAGCAGTGAACAGGGCTGATGGGCCAGGGGATACAACTTGTGTGAATAGTTGCAGTTCCAAAACGAGAACATAGCATTAAAACTTGGATTACTTTATGGGTAGAACCCTGACCTTGCACCAAATCTCATCACAAGCCGTGTTGAACGTTTTGAGTAATTTTGCCGAATAACTGACAAACTAACAAATGAAGTAACCAACCATAGAGGGGAAAAATTGTGAGAATGCTGACCCTGACATTCTTGTTTTCAGCGTGGTTCTGACCCTTGGTTGCAGCTGCAGTCAGCATAGCATTCCTGGTGTTGACACTCTTCTTCTTCGCCGGCACCTGCTTGCCCCAGATCTGCACCATGATGGCTCCCTCTGTCAGCAGCTTCAGAACCTGCCGTACAAGACAGAATAAATGAAGGAAGGAGTTTATTTTTACATCTCAGGCATATCCTTGACTATACACAAGGTTAAAACAGTTGAAGGAATATGTACATTGCTATTAAACAAGGACTTAAAAAAAAGAAACTTTTGACCAACTATTTCCAAACCCAAGCAGTATTTCCAAATATTTATAGTAAATTTCATGAAAGGAAAGAGCAAACGCCGGTGATAGTTACATCTTCGTCCACAATGACGGTGATGAGGTCCTTTCCGTTCCAGTCAGGGTTGGTGGTGTTAGGGATGGCCTTGGTCTTGTAGGTCTTCTCACACACTGTGTACTTGGCATACACATCCTGCAACAGACATGGACCACAGTTTGCACTGAATTGAACCACATGCACACTGTTTCCTAGATGAATTATTGATGTAAGCAGAAATTGTACAAGGAGACATCTGTACTAGATAAGGTTCTGGACATCACAGACTTTAAAAACTAGTTGGTGAGGTCACGAGCAGTCTTTCTGGAGATAGTATGATAAAAATGGGTGCCTATATAATAAGTTACCTGTGTACATACAAATACGATTTCTTTATGAGAAAATGACACGACACTTAATAAAAATCATAATTCACATTTAAAAATTCCTTAAACCATTAACAACTGAGAAATTGTATGAAGCATTACTGTCCTTTCCTTGTAAAGACTCCAATCCACCGAAGTAAAATCAGACTGCACATTGGTTAAATACAGATTACTTTACCCTCTGTAAGGTTCTAGGCAAGAGCACTTACGGTGTATTTGTTGGGCAGGCCCCGAGCATTGACCAGTTTGAAGAGGAAGGACATTTCCTTGCCAATCAGCATCTTTGGGTCATCCACAAAGCTGTCCTCAGGCAGCGGATTTCCTTTCTTGTCACAGGGAATTATCTCCACCTGGACACAAACACCATTCCCTCCATTAGGTACCAGCACGGCTGTGAAAAGCTTTTTACAGTTGGCAGAATCTTATTTAGACGATCATTTACATATGTTGAAGGAGTAACTTGTTAAAAGGCTGAATTCTCGCTTGAAGACCAGTTGATGCAAGGATGCGTTTTCTCTCTCTCTCTCTCTCTCTCTCTCTCTCTCTCTCTCTCTCTCTCTCTCTCTCTCTCTCATCCTATGACATAGTTTTCCACGCTTTCATCCGACGTCTAGACAGAGGAACGGCTAAGTGTGTATCCTATATTGTCCATTTTTCACATATGCTTACTTCAGGCCACCCCTGACTGAACTATTGGAGGGGTTCCGGCAGATTAGGGGTGGGGGAGTAGGGAAGGGAGTGTACATCAAAAAGCTTTGGACTACATGTATGTTATTTGTTTTAACATTTGGATGTTTAGAAAATTGTTTTTTTATTTATATGTCATTGTAGAGACGTCAAGTTCCATATTTAAATTTTGCTTCTCTGGTATGCTATCTACCAATTTTAGTATGCTTCAGAAATTGTAAATGTATAATTCTTGCGATAATTAGACTGACTCTCCCTCCCTCCCTCCCTCCCTCCCTCCCTCCCTCCCTCCCTCCCTCATCCTCCCTCCCTCTCCTCCCTCCCTCCCTCCCTCCCTCCCTCCCTCCCTCCCTCCCTTCCTCTTACTCTCATACTCTCTTCCCTTCCTCCTCCCAGCTTCCCCTCTCTCTCTCTCTCTCTCTCTCTCTCTCTCTCTCTCTCTCTCTCTCTCTCTCTCTCTCTCTCTTACCACACTTGAATATTTTGCCTCAAGGGCTGAATGTAAGAAAGGCACTACTGCCTAATTCACTACCCTTGTAAAATAAAGTTTGTTCGTTCTCTCTCTCTCTCTCTCTCTCTCTCTCTCTCTCTCTGTCTGTCTGTCTGTATGTCTGTCTGTCTGTCTCTCTCTCTCTCTCTCTCTCTCTCTCTCTCTCTCTCTCTCTCAGAACTCTAATTTCCATACCGGCAATCTAAAACTATGCATAAAAGGACTACTAATATAAGCATTTTTCATTTTAACTAATGCAGTACACAGTACGCTTAAGACACAAGAGTACAGAATGACTTACATTGAGAAGACCAGCATCTGCTCCCTTGTAGTCAGTGATCTCCAGCGAACCAGTAAAGTCCACCTGTGAAAACAGAGTATCAAGACTGAGCAAGATGTCTTCATTGATGGTATTGCACAAATATGTTTCTGTGCAGTTTTCTTGCATGGCATGTAACAAATACAACCGTCCTCTAGCAAATCAGTCTGAGGCCTAATAAATAAAATTAAAATAAGACACACAAAGGGGGGCACATCCCAAAATCTTGTCCTTGCCCAAGTAGATTCCTCAAAGATAAATGAGAAATGATGTTATGTATATAAAAAAATGGAGCTTATTGGCAATGCCTCTTACACTGGTGAAATACACAACCAAACCTCAGAACCCAAGTATCAGAAACAGAACAGTAATGAATATCACAGCACTTTTAATTTAAGATGATTCACATTTTAAAACATTTTAAATTAAATTCGAAGTGCTGCTATGTCGCAAAAGATTTGCTTCATGTACATTTGCATAAGAATTAGCCCAAATTTGAAGTGCTATTAAACAAGAAAAGAACTCCCCATTTTTCACAATTTCCCAGAAGAAAAAAACTGGCAAAATGCACATCTTTACATTCATCATGTTGAAGGATAAAGTTAAAAAAACAAGAAGGGTGATGCGGGTCTGCCCATCACAGCAGCTACATATCAACTCACACAGAAGGCTAATGATTTGAGCCAGGCCTTCACAGAGCCTATATGGCTTTCTGCATTGGGGTCGCAGTAGAAAGGATCCTTGTCCTGAAGCCGAAGCAAAGGAAAATAGACACATCAGTCGGATCATTGCACTGTAGCTGTTGCTCTCATCAGCAGCAGAGCTGGTGGTGGTGACTATGTCATTACACTTTATGACACTCCCAAGATGACAGTGTCCTTGTAAAAGAACACATAGATAAGGTCGTGTTAACGCTCCACTTTTTAAAGCGGACGCAGATATGTTTTAGTTCGTAATGATGGAATATAGCAGTCACGTCATCTCGAGCAGGGACTGAACCACGGCACCTTTTCGCCTTGCACAATTACTAACAGGTCGAGCTACTACGCC
Organism: Theodoxus fluviatilis; assembly: GCA_034096865.1. Classification (NCBI taxonomy): domain Eukaryota; kingdom Metazoa; phylum Mollusca; class Gastropoda; order Cycloneritida; family Neritidae; genus Theodoxus; species Theodoxus fluviatilis. Next base: position 27,924 of record JAWQFJ010019322.1, on the reverse strand, counting down.
AAATCATGATCTTCAAAAAGATACCATCCCAACGTTACTTTGCTGCAAAGAATATGATCTGTTTTCTAGTTTTCCCAAATTCAACAAACTATTTTCCTCTTACTCTAGGTCCTCCTCCTTCCGTTCCTCCTCCTCCTCCTCCTCCTCCCTCCTCCTCCTCCTCCTCCTCCTCCTCCTCCTCCTCCTCCTCCTCCTCCTCCTCCTCCTCCTCCTCCTCCTCCTCCTCTTTCTTCCTCTCTTTCTTCCTCCTCCTTCCTCCTCCTTCCTCCTCCTCCTCCTCCTCCTCCTCCTCCTCCTCCTCCTCCTCCTCCTCCCTCCTCCTCCTCCTCCTCCTCCTCCTCCTCCTCTCCTCCTCCTCCTCCTCCTCCTCCTCCTTTTGCTTCTCCTCCTCTTTCCGCTCCTTCTTCTTCTTCTACCTCTGTTCCACCTTCTTCTGTTCCTTCTCCTTCTGTTCCTTCTCCTCCTCCTGTTGTGGCTTGTGTTTCTCCTCCATCTGTTCCTCTTTCTTCTGTTTCTCCTCCTCCTCCTTCTGTTTTTTTCTCCTCCTTTTGTTCCTCCTCCTCCTTCTGCTTCTCTTCCTCCTCATATTCCTCCTCCTTCTGTTCCTCCTTCTCCTCCTTTCGCTCCTCCTCCTTCCTCCTCCTCCTCCTCCTCCTCCTCCTCCTCCTCCTCCTCCTCCTCCTCCTCCTCTTCCTCCTCCTCCTCCTCCTCCTCCTCCTCCTCCTCCTCCTCCTCCTCCTCCTCCTCCTCCTCCTCCTCCTCCTCCTCCTCCTTCCGTTCCTCGTCTCTCTGTTCCTCCTCCCTCTGCTCCTCCTCCACCTTCCCCTGCTGCACAGTGCTACAGACCTGAGGCAGCTCCCATGGGTCTCCATCGACGAAGTTGTCGTACATTTCCTGCATGATGAATTTACGGTTGAGGAAAAGCTCTCTGGCCCATATCCACGTCAGCTTGGTCTCCAGGTCAGTCACTCGTACCATCACCTGCACATGCAAACAGTGTCAGTACATGTGGGGAGAGAGAGAGAGAGAGAGAGAGAGAGAGAGAGAGAGAGAGAGAGAGAGAGAGAGAGAGAGAGAGAGAGAGAGAGAACGAACAGGTTTATTGCGGGGGCCTCAGGCTCATTGCAAAGTACAAATATTACAGGGTATACAATCTTTCAAATGTATCACTTCCCTAAAGCAAATTAAAATGATGGACAAGTAACAAGGATTACATCGAGAGCTACCGGTAAACACTAACAAGAATCAAAATCATTCCTGTAATCAAGGAAGATAGTGGCAGCCTCAGCTCTTCGTCGGAATGCATGGTATAAATACGTCGCCACATTTCTTACAGTGGTTACATCACATGCTGACAGAAGATATGTAATGGGATCAGTGATATCATTCTGTATACATGGGAAAATGTACTTCTCTCTTAAATCATACATGGCTGGACATTGTACTAAGAAGTGTTTTTCATCTTCATCTGATTCCATACACACAGGACAGACAGCTGAAGAATTGGGAGCACTGTATCTGTGCTTATGTGAGAAAAGTTCACTTATGCCAAATCTAAAACGGATCCAAATATCTCGAAAAACCTTCTTATCCAGTATGTAAAGATATGGTTCTGTACAATGAATCTGTTTAAATAGTCTATAAAAAGAATATCTGTCGCTATCATGAATACCATTTTTCCATTGGTTCACATATTGATCAATCATTTTGCTTCTGAGTAGCTTTATAAATGATGGTTCATTATCAACTATTTGGTTTTCCCATTCTCTATCAAAGTTGTATTTCAACAAAATACTTTTAATACCTGCAGCCCAGTTGGTTTGAGCACCGGTGTCAAGAGACTTGTACATTGACATATACACTTGATATGGATATCTGTCTGATCCATTTTCAGGAGTTTCAACCAATACTTTACAGTCCGGAGTACAGCATTGATATTTAATGGATATCTACCTGTGTCCCCATAGATCATTACATTGGGAGTTCTCGCTGCTACGTTAAGGAACCACTTCATCACAAACATATGTACAGTTTCAATACATCTAGTGTCATTAGTGCCCCATATTTCTGAGCCATATAACAGAATTGGCTGTATTTGTGCATCAAATATTTTGTACAGGATATCAGGAGTTACACAAGTGAGTTTTCTTAGGGATTTAATGACCTGTACAGAGGCAGATTTGAGAGAGAGAGAGAGAGAGAGAGAGAGAGAGAGAGAGAGAGAATGCAGACATACACTTTCTATCCTCCCCCTCCTCCCCCCTCCCATTCCCCTCCCCCCAACCTTCATCCGTCCCCCTTTATTTGCCCATCCCACCTACAACCCCAGCATGTCTACAAACATTTACACACACACACACACACACACACACACACACACACACACACACACACACACACACACACACTTCTAACACATTCTACACTTACACTGACGTGCATGCTTGCTATTAGACACAACCACACAGGGAGTCATATCAACGCATGAATTTCACACGACCAGCTACTGTGTATCACTGACTTCTACAGAAAATCAAAACAACAACACCATGCGGCAATGAAGCAATTCTCCTCTACATCACATTACATTCATCCCTTTCGTGTCAGTGATATTTGCAATGCAACCACTCACCTCAGTTCGTCCCTCTAGTTCGCCACGGGCCTCGGGGGACACGATGCACAGCTCAAACTTCTTCTTCTTGTCCAGTTCCTCACTGATGGAGTTGGCCACCTCAATTCCTGGCATGATGTCCACGATGTCTTGCTGCAGAAGTGTCTCATCTGCAAAGTAAATGGGTGTAGACGAGTGTACCCAATGTAATCTTACTCTGCCCACTTCCCGCGTGCTCTCTTCCCTCTCCTGCTTATCTTTCGCTTCTCTTCTAAACCTTCTCCTGCAGCTGTCCTCCTTCCTTCTGTTGCTCCTCATTTCAGTGATATGATTCTGCCCACACAATGTCATTCCCATCCTTTTCCAGCACTTCCTCTTTCGCGAGCAGCTATAGTTCCTATTGCTGCTGCCACCGCTCTTCCTCCTTTTTCTCTTCCTCGTCGTCCTCCTAATTCGCCTTCTCATCTTTCACCTCCTCGTTCTTCTCTTTCTGTGTCTCCTTCTTCTCTTTCTGTTTCTCCTCATTCTTTCTGTTTCTCCTCATTCTTTCTGTTTCTCCTCATTCTCGTTCTGTTCCTCCTGCTTTTACTCTTCTTTCTTCTTCTCTTACACTGTTTACTCCTTCTCTTACACTCCTTCCTCTCCTCATCACTCTCCTTCCTCCTCCTATCACTATCTTCCTTTTTCTCTCATTCTCCTCCTCCTTCTATCATTCTCCTCCTCCTTCTATCATTCTCCTCCTCCACCTATCACTCTCCTTCCTCCTCCTATCACTCTTTTCCTTCTTCTATCAGTCTCCTCCTCCTTCTCTCAGTCTCCTCCTCCTTCTATCATTCTTCTCCTCCTTCTCTCATTCTCCTCCTCCTTTTCTCATTCTCCTCCTCCTTCTCTAATTCTCCTCCTCCTCTCTTCTCCTCCCCCTCTCTCCTCTCTCCTCCTCCTCTCTCCTCCTCCTCTCTCTCCTCCTCCTCCTCCTCCTTCTCCTCCTCCTCCTCATCTTCTCCTCCTCCTATCCTTCTCCTCCTCCTTCCTCTCTCCTCCTTCTACCCATCTCCTCCTCCTCCTCCTTCTATCCATCTCCTCCTCCTCCTTCCTCTCCTCCTCTCTCTCTCCTCCTCATCTTCTCCTCCTCCTTCCTCTCATCCTCCTCCTGCTCCTATCATTCCTCCTCCTCCTCCTTCTCCTCCTCTCTCCTCCTCTCTCCTTCTCCTTCTCCTCCTCCTCCTTCTCCTTCTCCTCCTCCTCCTCCTCCTCTCCTCATTTTTCCTCCTCTTCTTTCCTCCTCTCCTCCTCCTTCCTCCTCCTCCTTCTCCTCCTCCTTCATCCTTCTCCTCCTCCTTCTCCTCCTCCTCCTCTCCCCTCCACCACCTCCTCTTCCTCCTCCTCCTTCCTCTTCTCCTCCTTCCTCATCTCCTCCTCCTCCTTCTCTCCTCCTCCTTCTCCTTCTCCTCCTCCTTCTCCTCCTCCTCTCTTCTCCTCCTCCTCTCTTCTCCTCCTCTCCTCTCTCCTCCTCCTCCCTTCTCCTCCTCTTCCTCGTCTCCTCCTCCTTCTCCTTCTCCTCCTCCTCCTTCTCCTCCTCCTTCTATCCTTCTCCTCCTCCTTCTATCTCCTTCTCCTCCTCCTCCTATCTTCTCCTCCTCTATCTCCTCCTCCTCCTTCTCTCTTCTCCTCTTCCTCATCATTCTCCTCCTCCTCTATCATCTCCTCCTTCCTCATTCTCCTCCTCTTCTATTCTCTCTCCTCCTCCTCCTTCTCATTCTCCTCCTTCTCATTCTCCTCCTCCTCTATCTCTCCTCCTCCTCCTCTAATCATTCTCCTCCTCCTCTATCATTCTCCTCCTCCTCATTCTCCTCCTCTTCCTCTATCTCCTCCTCCTCCTCTCTATCATTCTCCTCCTCCTCTATCATTCTCCTCCTCCTTCTATCATTCTCCTCCTCCTTCTATCATTCCTCCTCCTCCTTCTATCATTCTCCTCCTCCTTCTATCATTCTCCTCCTCCTTCTATCATTCTCCTCCTTCAATCATTCTCCTCCTCCTTCTATCATTCTCCTCCTCCTTCTATCATTCTCCTCCTTCTATCATTCTCCTCCTCCTTCTATCATTCTCCTCCTCCTTCTATCATTCTCCTCCTCCTTCTCATTCTCCTCCTTCAATCATTCTCCTCCTCCTTCTATCATTCTCCTCCTCCTTCTATCATTCTTCTCCTCCAATCATTCTCCTCCTCCTTCTATCCTCCTCCTTCATTCTCCTCCTCCTTCTATTCGTTCTATCATTCTCCTCCTCCTCCTATCATTCTCTTCCTCCTCCTTCTATCATTCTCCTCCTCCTACTACTATTCTTCTACTCCTTCTATCATTCCCCTCTTCCTTCTATCATTCCCCTCTTCTTTCTATCATTCTCCTCCTCCATCTATCATTCTCCTTCTATCATTCTCCTCTTCCGTCTATTCGTTCTATCATTCTCCTCCTCCTCTATCATTCTCTTCCTCCTCATTCTATCATTCATCCTCCTCCTTCTATCATTCTCCTCCTCCTTCTATCATTCTCCGCCTACTTCTATCATTCTCCGCCTCCATCTTCTACCATTCTTCTCCTCCTCCTTCTATCTTTCTCCTCCTCTTTCTATCTTTCTACTCCTCCTTCTATCCTTCTCCTCCTTATATCTTTCTCTTCCTCCTTCTATCCTCCTCCTCCAATATGTTGCTGCTACTGCTCCTCCTCTAAACAGCCAGAGCAAGGCGCCAGACATGGCGTACCTCGAGACTTGTTGTCCGTGCTGAGGTCAAAGCCGCCCTTGGACGCAATCTCTTGCTGCGCTTTGTCAAAGGTCACTTCAGGAAAAGGCTCTTTGGAGGCGTCCCTCTCAGCAGGGTTGACAAAGACGAAGAACTGGGTGGTCCCAAACACTACCCTGCAAGGAGAGCATTGAAGTCCCATTGTAGAAGGTAATGATGAGAAATGGTAACAATTAAGAGAGGCAATGGCAATTAAGCACCGTGGCTGAGGATGCACCTCTAAGAAGGATCCACACACCTTCGACCCCCGCTACCCTTAACCCCAAGCAACAGCGAGCAAGGATTCTGATCACGTCATGATGAATACTGAGAATTACGTGATCAATACTGTTAATCCTAATCAGTCATGTATCTGATGCACCAGAGAGAGCATTGAGGACACATCGATCATTTCATGCACACAAAGTACTATGTAAAGAGCATCCTCACCTGTCGTTGTGTTTCAGATCCGTGGCAGCGGTCACGGCCTTGCCGTTGCGTAAGATGCGCAGGTTTGGGGCAGCAGGATCAAAGGTGAAGGCTTTGCCCTTCTTGGTGATGACAGCATGCTTCTCCATGATGCTACAAGACAAGAAAGCAGTAGAGAATAAAACTGTAAACTCGTATTTAACTCGTCAAAGCAGAGTATACTGTACGGCAGACTTCGAACTATTTCCATCGACAACTGCTTCAAGGTTACATCAAAGCTTAATGACAGTAAAATGCGTCCACTGCTTTTACAGGAACTCCATCTCAATCTTGAAAGAGGAGGGGAATGCAGGTTGAGTTTTTTGCCTGAGGATGGAATCCTAGGATCCACACAGCTTTGAACATTGTGCCCATAAGCCCCAAGTGACTTGAGGCCGCTTAACACTGGACTAGACGCACACAATAAACTTGCACGCTCTCGCGACCTGCAAGATGTAAAGGACTAAAACACCCAACGCATCCAGGTCCTCTTAAGGGTGATTCAGCCTTCCCCTGTGTCAGTGTTAAGTGATCTGAGACCACTAAACACTGGACTAGACAGTCCACATACACATTCAGCCTTCAATGTGTATAGGACTAAAACATACAACATACTCAGGCCCTCTCAGAGTGATGCCGCCATTCCCTGCGTCAGCGTCAAGTGATTGAGACCACTAAACACTGGGCTAGATTCACAAAGCACACACAGACAAGGTCTCAGCCTACAATTCTAAGGCGTACAGGTCTAAAACACACAACGTACCCAGGCCCTCTCAGAGTGATGCATCCATCCCCAGTGCCAGTGCCGACGCTGGTGGTGTCTGCCTCCACAAAGTGGATGATGTGTCCAGACAGGGAGGGGTCCATGTTGAGGTTGGAGAAGTAAGGAATGGTCTTCATCTTCTCTGTTCTCTGTGCCATGTCTGTACCCCCTCCTCCCTGTCATGTGCAGGTAAGGCAAAGATCCGATGAATTTCCGAACAAGGCAAGGGCATCAAACTAGTTGGCATGTCACCCTTTTTGTACTCAACACATTTCTCTTTCCCGCTCACTTTCCTCATCTGATCCCAACTCCTCTCCTCACTGATCCAGATTGTTTAAAGATACTATAATCCTATTCTTTCCCCTTTGACTCATCCATTTCCCTATCTTCCCGTAAACCTATCCATAAAGTCCCGGACTCTCATTATTCCTCCATCTTATACATCTATCCGTCCTTCCCTACATGTCCTTCCATCCCTCCTTCTCCTGTTGTGGGGAAGGATGTACTGACATTATCACATGAAAACACTCTTCTGTAATCAGAATAAATATCGACTGATGAAGGTATCGCATGTTATTTACAGGTTCCTATGACAGAAAAAAAGGGAAAGGGGGGGGGGGGGGGGAGAAAATCAGTCCAACAGATATCTTAGTGTAAACTACAACTAATGCAGAATGCAAATTACGCTAATGAATGGAACACACGTTTAAGCTTATATGAGTGTGTAAGTCAAGCATATCAAATAAGAAGTATTTCAACAAACTCAATTTCAGAAACATCTGTATTTGTCCACAGCAGGCAAATTTTTGTAATCCAAATAAACTAATATACTGACCCGCTTTTGAGCCTCTTGCAGTTTTTCCTCAAAGTTTTTTTTCATCTCCTCCATCTCCTTATGGTTGGAATCCAGAAGACTCCTGTACTCTTGCTCCAGCTCCTTCTTCAGTGCTTCCTTTTCTGTAGACATGCAAATGATTGCAACGTGATATTCCTTCAACATGTCTAGGAAATGTGTGTCACTGATACTTGAACCCCGTTTGGGGCATTAGAGAAGCTCAATGATTTTACACTGACTACTCTTGTTTTAAGGCATAAGCAATACACGCATATGCAGATAGTCACGACTCCGTCAGCTTCCCAGTTTCAACAGATAGTGACAGAATTTCTCATTGATTCCTGAACAAACTTGTAGTGAGTTTCTTTTAAAGTTTTTTTCACGTATGATCGCTTTTTAAGCTCAAAGAGGAGGTTGCAGCTAAGTCAAAACACACCAGTTAAAGAATGAAAAGTCTCGAAAGCTTTCATATTGAAACGGAGAAGGCTATAAATAACAGAAGGTTTTCGCATCAAATCAAACCTGGATATCATTCACCAGGCTCAAGAACGTCTGTCGAATATCTGACTACCGCCACTTCATCATAGCCCAGAACAGACAGGAGTGGCGAACCTTTGTTGCTGTCCTACATGCCGTAGGGCATAAGAGACAGGAAGGAAGGAAGGAAGGAAGGAAGGAAGGAAGCCATTTCATTGGCAGATGGGAACAGAGGCAATTTAAATGCGAGGCTCAACCCACAATGCTTTCCCAGTGTCTCACCTTCCTCAGTGAGTTCGTCCTCTTCGTCCTGGTCGAGGAGCTGCATGCCGCCCTTGCCTTCCAGCATGGCCTTCAGTTTCTCGTTCTCCTCCTGCAGCTCGCGGATCAGCTTCTCTGTGGGGTCTTCATTCACCGTGACCTTCGTCTTGATCTGCTTGGCACGGTCCGCTGCAAGGGGAAGAGTGCAGTCTTAGTGCCAAACTTGCCTCTTTCCACTGCATTCAAAGTCAGTGCAGAAACCAGTTTTTTTTAAAATAAATAATATGTTTGCTAACTTCAGGAACAGTTTCAGTTCAAGAAACTTGCAAACTGCCTTTGAAATACTAATCAGTCAGAAATATGAGATACATTTCAGGGAACTAACAGATGAAATTTTGATAAGCCAAGGAGCTTATTCAGTCTCTTGAGATTGCATGAGAGCGTTAAAATGCTACATATCAAGAACAAATACCAAACTCATTATTGTAGAATTCTTACCGTATCTGAGAGTGGACAGAGACTCTTCATAGTTGATGTCAGCAGGACTCACAGCAGCAATCTGGAAGGGAAAAATCAAAAAGTGTTTCCAAGAGCATAAACTGCATCAGTGTCTATTAATAGTGTCATCAGATATGTTCATAAACTGTTAATGCTTGTTTGAGTTCACATCATGGTGTAGAGCTGGTACATGATAAACAAGAAATTGGGATCGGGAAAAGTACAAACAACTTTGTAAGAAAATCAAACTGCAGCAGATTGTGTTTTGATCTTCCTCTCTAATGAAAACCTTCTGAAATATCACTATAAAAAAGCGCCACATAACTTCAGACAGCCAGAATAAAACCAGCGCATCACTCGGGCCCAAACTATGAGAATTGATATGGAACCAAATCTGGACTTTCGGGTAGATCACCATTCAGGCTCTTGTAGGAGGAGACACCTCTTGACTGCCTACAGAACAAAATGTTCTGATCCCTGATTAAATATTTCACAATAGATTTATCCCAACTTTTGTATCACCACCACCGTCATCAAGCTTTGATTACAAAGGGTTTTGGTGAGACCGAATCCGCGACCAACTTGGCGTCAAGACAGAAACTTACCATGATGGTTTTACTATTTCCACCCAAGGCATTCTTTAGCAGTTTTGTGAGGGTGGAGTCACGGTAGGGCACTGCCAACAGCAGAAGTAAAGAACATCTTAACTTTTCATCAAACAATGTGCACCGAAAACAACAACGATGTTAGTGCAAATCTTAAGAGAGTCCTCAACATCATGAGGAAAAACTTGGACATTGCCAGTGAACTTACTGATTTCCTCATCTGACTTTGCTCCCCATGACCTTCAGTCAACAGACACCCATGTTCTGCCCCCTGCAGACGATAGATCTGAAGGAGACTCTGACCTTTGGTGTTTTTGCCTTGGCTTCTGTCAGCCAGGGCGGCGATGACGTTGCCCAGACAGGACAGGGACAGGTTGATGGCTGCGCCTTCCTTCAGTCGGTCCCCTGTGGCTCCTGTGCTGTCCGCACGCTCACTGTCAAGTCAAGCAGGTTTTGCACACAGGTGGGTTATTTCTTGTTTTTATTATTGTTGTTGTTGATGTTGTTGTTTTTATTTTGAGCAATGAGTCTGACATCATAAGCGTTGCCTTTGAGGTTGTCATGGTTTTCGTTGTCATCATCATTATCGTTATTATTACAGTAGTTTTCATTATTATCATTGCCGTTGTCGTCATTGTCGTCGTCATCATTGTTATTGTTGTTGTTGTCATCGCCGTCGTCGTCGTCATCATCAATCACCACCACCACCACCACCACCATCACCACCACCACTACCACCACCACCACCACCACCACCACCACCACCACCACCACCACCACTATTCCCGCCGCCGCCGCCGCCACCACCACCACCACGACCATCACCACCACCATCATCATCATTATCATCATCATCATCATCAAATTCGTGGTCGTCGTCGTCGTCGACGTCATCACCATCATCATCAGCAGCAGCAGCAGCTTTGTAGTTGTCGCCACCACCACCACAACCACCATCACTACCACCACGACGACCACCACCGCCACCACCACCACCACCATCACAACCACAACCACCATCACTACCGCCACGACCACCACCACCACCATCGCCACCACCAACCACCACCACCACCACCACCACCACCACCACCACCACCATTACCACCACCACCACCACCACCAACGTTATT
>JAWQFJ010019322.1:0-12500 GCA_034096865.1 Theodoxus fluviatilis | reverse complement strand
CATAAAAAATCTAATGATATGAAAATGTATATCAGTCTCCTCTTCTAGGTACAGGACTTTACAAATTTATAGTGGTTCTTCCAATCAAATCTCATTGGAGCAGGTGTGCAAAGAACAATTTACAATAACTGAAAATATGTAAACTCAACTGAGCATTAACATGATTTCTTTCTTATTGATTTTTTAAAATTATGTATTTCAACAAAAGGTTGTGATTTATGATGAATCATTATTAGGAAAATGGCAAAAAGGTTTCTAGATACAGGAGCCAACAAAGACAATGCTCATTACTTGAGTTTTTTTCTACAACTAATCAGACAGATGCATAAAAGTGGGGGATTTGTATTACTATTAGTGCCTAAAGGGCTAAACATTTCTTAAATGTGTAGCAGCAGAGTTCATCAGCAGAAGCCCTCTCATTTTTCACCTGTTTTTTCAAACCTGATCTGTCAAAGCACTTTAGCCAGACAATCTCTTCTGCTTTCAAAAAGATCAATGACAGATCATATTCATCTAAACAGTTTTTTTCCCACATGGGATCAGAGTGACGTGAGAAGCTATTTTGGAATCTTTTGGGGGTGGGGGTGGGGGTAGGGGTGGGGGTGGGGGGTGGGGGTGGGGGAAACTAAGCACTAAATCAGAAAAACAAAGCCCCTCCCAAGTCTAATGGCAAAAGCTGATACTCCCCCCAGGAAGAAACCAAACCCACAATGTCCACGTCCCAGGCTAAATGGCGAGTGTTGTCACTGTGAGGAGGGAGGACAGATCGGGCTGACTGCACTTATTTTTCCTTCCAGGGGTGGAAGCCTATATATCCAGACCCAACTCATTGATTTGTGCCGTGGGCTTTCAGGCTGGAACATACTGCCACTCGTGGGAGGCAGTCAAGTAATAAAAAAACCCAGCCATGTTAACAGGGGCAGAGTGTTAGGTCAGATTTCAGTTGTAAAGGCCAAGCTGTATTAGTATTTATGGGTAGATTCAAAGGAATTAATGAGAAAATATCAATCGTGTGAAAGCTTTCTGGTGGAAGATTATACAAGATCAATCAAAACACTATGCATTTTCTCACAAGTGACATGTACATTAAGTTAAATTAATAACAAGAAACAAAAGATTCTGAATTTGCAGAAAACCACTTCATATCAATATCAAGGAAGTTGCCGATGTAGAACCAAACAAAAAGAGAAAGAAAGTTATAACAAAATAATGATTTTGTGAGCAAGACTTAATTTCATGGCTTGTACAAAAGATACTACATTTGCTAAAATAGCAACATCACCATCAAGAATGTTCAGAAGTAAAAACATTATATTAAAAAAGTTCTAAAATGAATTTTGAAAAAACACATCCTAATCTGATAACCTGATGTGTTCAAATTTTCTGCAGCATGCAAGTTGAGCAAAAACAAACTAGCAAACAAATAAAACAAAACCTTCACTCCGCATTGATCCCATGTCAAAAACAGCCACTAGCACAACAAACTGTTATCTTTCCATACTTTGTTTCCCAGTGGCATTCAGAATGTGACAAAGTGAATGAATCATTACTGCTAATGAAGACAAGAGCCGAATATGCTGGCAGCTTCTGCATTCATAATAGAAAGAAGCATAAAAGACACTATGTATTACATAACTTGAACATACTGAGACCAGTATACCCTTATAGTTGTCTGACTGCACCCTAAAACAAAATAAATTCACAAAAAGTGTAGAATAAAACCATGTCGGTACACACTATTCCAACGATCATCCCTGCAAAACGGAAACACTGCATATGTCGAAGTCATGTAACACTGAATCGTAGTAAGAATGGGAGGTACAGGTCACACACAGAATGCTCTCATAAATTTGTCTCCCTTAGCCCAGCTAGCAGCGACACGGCTCATCCCCCCTCTCCTCACAGAGGAAACCAGTCATGCACAGCCTGGCATCGTTAGAAGAGAGGAACCAACAGCCCCTTCGATCAGTACTCATCTCCTAAAGGGAGATCGGCTTTGTCTCCTCTTCCACAGAGGCAAGGCAGCAGACCGTTAAGATGGGTGAAACTGGAGCACATTACCCTCAACCGTAACTGGGTACGTAGCGGGTGCTGAGGGCAGTGAGGCAGGAGTGGAGAGCGAGCGATCCAGGGAAGGCGGGGACGAAAAAAGGATATGAAAGGACGCACACGCACCGCAACTTTCACGCTTTCTTCCGTCATGCTGGAGCCGGTGTTCCGAGGACGCCTATCCGAGATGGGGATCGCCCGAGCTCTGATCACCTCGTCTCACAACCTGTGAACGTCACGCGCGCTCGCCCTCTCAGCCATGTTTGGAACCGCATAACTACTGTTTTGATCGGTTGCTATGGGGCTCCGAATGAGCTCTGGCAGGGAAAATTTCGGTGCGGGTGCTCAGGCAGCGACCCCGCTTCACTTGTATATTTTGCAGTGGCTCTGTTTAACGGTTAAACTTTGACTTTAGTGTAAGTGTCTGTGCATCTGTGCAGTCACGCTTGAGCAGTTGCGCGCAACATTGATCGCCCATGCGATCGGCGAGGTCGAAAGCACATCAAGTGCGAGCTCTCTCACGGTTAGTTTTGGTTACTCACATAGAGAAGTAAACAAATCCCTACTGGCACCAGCAATCACCGAGGGTTCGGTTGGCTCACGTACAGCAGACAGAGCTGCCGATGTCGCAATCAATATTTAGGCCTAGAACGTCATGAGGCCCGCTCTTGGTATGAGATCTGCTAGATTTTCTGAAAGCTTGCAGACGCAACTTTCATCGTCTCGATTGAGCAATGTTCTGCTGGCACGTTGCCTATTCCTTCATTGCGAGATTGAGGTATGAGGCTAGCTTATCTCGATCATGCGCTGATAGAGTGGGTATGGTGTGGGGGTATGGGGTGGGGATGTGCCGATTATATGGGGTACGAATGCACCGCACCTTAATTGCAGTAACTGCCCATTCTGTGAACCCGAGTTCGCCGGCAGGCGAAGTCTCTAGTTTACTAGAATGGTAACTGCCCACACGAGTTTGTGGTAAACATATTTTGTGGTTGTTGTTCTGGCTAATTATATCGATTATTTAATTTTTTGTGCACATATTTTACTGTCCTTGTGACAGTGATGTGTTGATTTGTCTCAATTAAGAGATGTAAAAATGTTATATTTTCAAGGACTCGATCGGACCCGCAAGTGATTGGGAGATGATCAAAGTACACGTCCACTTCAACAAACTATGTCACGACATCACCGCAGCAAACCCAATGAAGAAACGATCGAATCATCATTATGGTATTAATCAACGGAACAATTCCTCCTTTGTGCAGACGACCACGTCAAACCAGGCGAGACGCCGAAACCACACTGTCAATACAGTGTCAGTGACGTCTGCTCACGTTGACGTAAGCGTGGACCAGGTCAATCTGGGAGAGGAGGCTAGAGTGTCTGGGGCGTACCATCGTCAACAGCGTAGTACACCATTGCCTAGAGACGAAGCAAATAAGCACTGGCGGACTGAGGTGTCTGAACTCTTCTCCACAATAGGGCGAGTACAAAAGGAGGGAATCAGGGGTGGGGGATCGAGGAATGGGGAATGAAGGTGAGGGAGTTGGGGGGGGGGGGGGGAAGACGGGGGGGGTGGGGGGGGTGGGGGGAGAGTGGGCGGCTGTTGAAAGGTGGGGTGATTGAGAGAGGAGGTCTGGTGGCGGTGTGTTGGGCTGGGAACATCGAATTGAAGGGTAAAGCCAATACCAGTGGGTTTCGCAATGGACCCCATATACATGTAGTCGCGAGCCAATTTTATTGAGCAAGGCTGACCTCTGAGAACCTTCTGACGAAATCTATGGGGTTGTTTTGAAGGGTGAACCGTCGCTTCTTTGACCATTGCTGCTTGTGGTCAATTTGTTTTGCAATAACAACGAGATCGACGGAAATCGATTTTGCTGTAAAAGAGATTGTAAGACCGAGCGATGCATTGTTCAGCGTGTATTTGATTGAGATGGTCTGCGTGGGTGCAGGACGCTATGTGTATGCATGACGTGTGCATTCATGTGTTTGTGTGTGTGTGTCTGTGTGTGTGCATATGCATGTGTGTATGTGCGTGTGTGTGTGTGTGTGCATGTGTGCGCGTGTGCGTGCATGTGCGCGCGTGAGAGAGAAAGAAACACAGACAGACAGACAGACAGACAGACAGACCGACCGACAGACAGACAGGGACAGACAGACAGAGGGAGGAGGGAGGGAGGGAGAGAGAGAGAGAGAGAGAGAGAGAGAGGGGGAGAGAGATAGGCACAGAGAGAGACACACACACAGAGAAACAGAGATAGACAGGTGGGCAGACACACACACACACACACACACACACACACACACACTGTCCTCTCGCACGCATGAGGCGAGTACAAGTTAACTAGCTGGCTAACGATCTCCTCCATCCCTGGTTCACCGATTCAGGTAATCGATTGAACTTTTTTCACGGCGTCCAGGGTTGTCAAACAGCTACGGAGTTGCACTGCATTATTCATATATCCGTCATGCCCTTTGACTGATTGCTGTAAGCACTGAGGAAAAGCAGGCATTGTAAATAGACGTGTATGTGCAGTGCGTACCTCAAAGGTAGGTGAAGATCAAACTGAAGACAAATGGAGTACGTTTTACGGCCTGTCAGCTTTGAAGGCTACGTAGGTAAACTGACGACAAAATCAGAGAGCAGGTTAGAGTAAGATTAACGTGCAAGCTTCGATTGCCCTAGTTTTTCTACTTATACGAATCGCATGCATAGATTTGAACAGTTAAGATATGTTTACCACTTACCCACAGGAGACTTGTAAAGCAAGATAAAATGCATGACATGCTGAAAAAGTAGTTTGTCACTGCTTCCATAACGAATAGCTGGCTAAATAAAAGAATTTAAAAAAAGATATGAGAGAGAGAGAGAGAGAGAGAGAGAGAGAGAGAGAGAGAGAGAGAGAGAGAGAGAGAGAGAGAGAGCGCGCAATAGTGTCGAGTGCTACCTTAGTAAAACCCTGACGTGTTTTTTTCCGCTTTAAACCGTGTCATCCTTAAACCGTTACACCACCATGGCCACCTCTACTACCATTGATAGCACCATCCATCATCACTACCACCCCACATACATTCAAACTAATGAACATTTTAAAATATAAAGTTGACCACCGATGTCTCCCTCTTCATCATCTATCACTGCTCGATTTCCCCGCTGAGCGCTACTAGCACCATGATACCGCAAATCCTTCCCATGTCCCCTCTCCCCGCCCAGTTTGGCACACAGTCAATATTGACGCTACAAGCACCATCACGTACGTACCTCGTAAGCTACAGTCACCATTATCACCGCTACCACCGCTCTGTGACTGAATTCACAGCGTTCCACCTGCAGTCGCTTCGGCATACGTGCGGTGTTCGAAGATGCAGACATTTCAAAGTTGCATGCATCCTTGGGCAAGGTGTTTAATGCACATTGCCTCTCCTACCGCGGAGTAAAACCGTCCACTGTGAGCTCAACACCCCCCCACCCCCACCCCCACCCCCAAGAAAAAAAGGGAAAAAAAAGATGTGTGTGTGTGTGTGTGTGTGTGTGTGTGTGTGTGTGTGTGCGGCGGACAAAAATGCTGCTGCTGCTGGTGGTGATGATTGTTGTTGTCATACTGATGATGATGGTGGTGGTGGTGGTGGCAAAATGACGTCACAATTACCCATGAAGCATGGAGTACAGCCTCGTTCAATACCTTCCCATTTGTTGCAGCCACCAACGCTAGCTACCCTGACGACCACCACCATTATCTTGATAGGGGGTTGGCGCTATTAAATATTCATTACCAGCACTACCCTCAGCCTCAGCTGAGAACGAACGTGCCGTTGCATGCATTACAGCAGATGTTCGGATGGTAACGAATACAGAAATCAGGTTTGACAACACACACACAAATCTCAGAGTGCCAGAATAGAAAAGAAAAATTCAGTGAAGATTAAACACAAAATCTCATCGCCAATTCACGCAAAGAAAACAACCGAGGAAAATTTGCATACTGAAGAAAGAGTGAAGAAATAGCAGTATCAACCGACAAAATAAAAATGGAGAAACTGCGGACTCAACGACACTGATTTTCTCGGACTGCGGGTGCGATTACGTCACAACTCATGGTTAGACGGCTGGCAAGGGACTCAACTCTAGAAGAACCTAGGCCGACGTGACAGCTGCAAGGAAAATTGGAAGAACACACGCATTAACGCTGTAGATTTTATGGTTCTAGCACTCCACTCACACTGGTCAGCCAGGCTCGGCCTCCGGCGATCCAGAGTTCAAGCGAACCGACCCAACCTGGGCTAACGACCTTACGCCTCAGGGTGGAGGCCGATTAGAAAACACTGGAACTTGTTCAGAACGTCTTGCATGCCCTGCATTGCTACGGCATCTTGGTCGACCATGGCAGTCGCTGGACGGGCCTAGAATCTGTCACGAGCCTTTGAGCTCAGACCCTGAAGAACAGCTATGCTCCACTTATATTCGTTGATACGTTTATATTCTTTACAACTACTTGGGTTTCCTTTCGTACACATGAAAAAGAACACACTACTATTCACCTGCATGGTAATCCTTAGCCTTGGCTGGTTCTTTGATTAATCCTTCAAGGCAGGCACGGAGGGTGCCATATTGTTTCGTTCGCCTGACCCGGAAAAAGGTAGAAAGAGTGAACCAGTCCTAAATGAAAGCATGCCTGAGAGAGAGAGAGAGAGAGAGAGAGAGAAGAGAGAGAGAGAGAGAGAGAAGAGAGAGAGAAGAGAGAGAGAGAGAGAGGTGGGGTGGGGTAGGATGGGGCGTGGCGTGGTGGGGTATTTTTGTGAAATGCAAACTGCTATTCAGCATACTCATCACTCAAATCACATTGTTACCATAGCACGCTAACTACTGTTGAGACTGGAAATGCTATTCAAAATTTTGAATGCATGAGCAGGTTGCATCTTGTGTGTATTCTGGAGCAAACGAAGCTGGCAAACCACACAAAGGCAGCTCTGCCGTTCAACTGAACTCATCAGCTTCACACAAGCAGGCAGTCCAGCTTCCCTAAAATATTTCATGTACAACAATGTGACCATGTTTGAAAATGCCTGTAGTCAAAGGTTTTCGATTTCGTGTCTTCACAGCCAGTAGATGAGTTATTCATTGCTGCATGGATCTCATTAGACTTGGACAAGATGCAGGACTTATCTCGATGGAATCATCCAGGAGGGAAATCAGATACGTGAGAACATGCACAGATGCATGTATGCCATCAACTTTGATGCAAAGGTAAACTATTTCTGGTTTGAATGCTGCTAGGGGAATGGTGTAAAAGCCGAGTGGATTCCTTGGTTCATTTGTCTGGATTCTGTTGTCATGTGCTGGCAGGTGCTCCATTGTTTAGCTTGATGACCAGTGTGAAGTGCCGTTTCTGATGCTTATGCAAGTGAACAATCCATGACCGCTTCATGTTGCAGTACTCAATGCACGGCTACATGAGGACACCTGGAGCTGCAACGGCATGCAGAGGCCAACAAAGTTGGCACTCCCTGCACTGCTCTCCCATCATGGAATGCATAAAGGGAGGTAACTGTGCAACTGCACGAGTTCCAACACGCATTAGCTAACCAGCGACGTTATGAAGGCGATGTTAGCCTAACAGCAAGTGTCAGCGGGGGGAGGCAGACTGGTGTAACTTAAGATGGGATTCTGTGTTGTTTGTGTTTTTCAAACAATAGGTTACCGGTTACTCATTAAACTTGCATTTTGAAGGTAAGTTGTTACATTAATGTCCTACTGGATCCCTCCTGAAGGCCTTGTTGAGGCGGCGGAGACCAGGACGCATGGCCTCAGTAAACAAAAAAGTTGTTGCTCATGTCCGTCTTCATTGTAGTGGGTGCTTGACCATTGCAATTTGCCTTGTTTTTTTTGCACGCCCAGTGTCTTGTGCTGTGTAGTCTTTGCTGGCAACAGGCCACCTGCCCATTGTTAGGCATGGCAGTGTATGGGGGCAATTCATTATTTTTATCAACACAGTTGTCTTTTTGGGTCAATAATTATTTAATGAATGGAAAAGCAACATTTAAAAGCAAAACAAAAACACTTTCCCATCTCTGCAGAAAGCCCGACCAGGTCATCATGGTATTGGACCTGGCACGGTGCCAAGACGAGATCAGCAACAGTGTGTGCGCGTGGGCTGCCAGCAGCGACTGCGTTCTGCACTTCACAAAAAGGGTAATAATTGGAACACGCGAAGTCTGTGAACAAAAACTGAAGCGAAATGTGAAAAAGCTGTCCCTCCTTACCCACTTGCCCCCACCACAAGAGAGACCAAACCTGTATTCGCATACTCCACATGAACATTGATATTTATAATTCTGAAACAAGTTACTGCGGGGAGGACAAGGGATTTGGTTATGCATCACCTTCGGCACAAACCCAAAAGGTACACTTGGAGGCCATTATTAGTTATTGCAGCGAGGTATTTGAGGCCAAGGGGGATGAATTGTTAAAAAGTCGGAAGGTATTCCTGGGAATGTGTATCAGCTGCCGGACATCAAACAAGGAGAACGCAATACAATGATAACCCAGTCGTACACTGCACATGATAAGGATTTACAATTGGCTGACGGATTTAATTGGATGTGGAAACCACAAGAAAAAATTCTCAGAGAGAGAGCGATCCCAGGGCTAAATTTACACTCACTCTCATCTGGGCAAAAACACAGGTTCCATTCCACGGACTCACTCCAGCAATGTTGAAATGCAGGATGGATTGGATGAATATGACAGAACTCAGTCACATACATAGTGGAGGAACACATTCTTACATGGCTAAATGCAGTCCCTTAGAAAAAGCCAAAAAACTATCCCATTCCCCAAACACCCTAACAGTCCAGGTGAAATTCTTCACCAGAGGTCAGCAATGTTAGTGCCCCTTGGAGACATCTCGGACGTCGTCGATACGGGAGAATCATGCGTACACACTGCGTAGCCAGAGTGATCATCTGCTTCTTGGAATAGGTAGACCTCCACTACCGACTGGACTTTCATATCTGTGGAGGAGACCAAGAGCAGTCCTCAGCGTGGACGCAGGACAGCAAAGCTAAGCAAATGGGTACTGTGAGAGCCAGAATCAAGAATGGCAGACAGTGTCCAACACAACAGATCAGCCACTTTACCAAAACTCAAATCAGAATATTCTTGATGTTAAAAAAAGGAAAGGAATTTGAAGTGGAAAAATCGAATCACACCTATGTTTGTACTGCTAGGCCGTATTCTTTTTTCATGGATGTATGATCATCATGTACAGTTTACATTTGCAGTCTTTTTTCTCTTGCGCACTTCATACAAGTTCTATGCTTTTACACCAGGGAATTCACCTCTCTGCTGACTTGGCCTTCAGCAGTACACTCTTTCAAGCTGCAGGGTATTTCCAACCTGAGTCCCATGATGTAATGCTAATTATTTGTAGCAAATAATGTCCCAATGGATTGTAACATTAACCAAACTCAGAAAAAATTGGAATGATTAACACACAATCTGAAAATCAGTATTTCATAGAATTTTCATGAAAAATTGGATAGATTCTGATTAACATTGGTATGGGTGGCAGGTTTGCACAACTAACCATAATCATATTTGATTAACTGTGTTCAAAACGGAAAAACCTCTACTGTGAAGGTCAGATACAAGATGGATAAAGATATGGGGCTCTTGGCTCTTACTTCCTTCGACAGCCACACAAGGGGCAAGTTTTATGCTGTAGTCAGCTCACCCCATCAGGCAAGTTAGTTGAATGCATTTGTCTGTGCGACACCATCATATAAGAAATTATCCATTAGACCAGTGCTCACGCCGTATGATATTGTCCATGATGCACGCAAGAGAGTGTGGTGAGGAGGCGCACTTTCACATTCACACAAGCATCTGTGTATCAATAAACACCACATGGTTTAACAACATGGCAGAAGCACCAAGACCAAAGTTTACTGGAACTCTTTGTAAGAATCATTGGTCCGTTTTTCAAAATGAGATACGAGTACCATGACTCTCCCTCTTCAAGTAAAAGAAATGTTTAGGGCGCTCCAGAGCTTATTACACGTTGAATATAACAATTAATCAATAAAAACAATTGTTCCTCGATTTCAAATCAGCAACTGTAAAAGGAGCCATTCACAAAGGGGCAAATTTGCAGATCAGACTGGTACTTATTAGCAGTGTTGAGATATAGCAGAAAGAAAATATTTCAGTGGTTTAAATATAAATTAAATCCGTTAAAAAATAGCAGTGTTTTTAATTTACCAAATAAAAAGCTTTTTCAAAACGGTATCTTTTGAAATCCCACTTGGTAAAAATGCCTCTTCCATTATGTGGAGCGTGAGTAGTGTGCACACCAAAACTTTTGCAAAAGGTGAGAAGAGGCACACGGTCTATGGTCATCACATAGTGGTAATGCACACTGGTACTGGCACAAACAGAGGTGTACAGAGGAGCCTTTTCCATTAAAGAAAAAGAAAAGAAACCCATTTGACCTAAAACTGATAGGAGAGCATTTCACGCAGTGGGAAAACACGAATTATCATAAATTGGGAGAGAGAGAGAGAGAGATGAGAGAGAGAGATGAGAGAGAGAGACAGAGAGAGCCAGAGAGAGAAGACAGTAGAGAGAGAGACAGGAGCGACGCAGAGAGCGCGGGGCGGGTCGCCGCAAGGGCATACTTTGGCAAACTACTCCTGATACGTTTAAATCAAGTCAAGCAAGAAGGCTACATTATGGCTGTGGACAAAAATTCCTGCCCAATGCTCCGAAATATTGTGTATTTTCAAATCAATAAGGCACCATAGAACAAAAGCTGCAATGTAGTCGCTAAAAAATAATGTACTGAGATTGTTATGAATCTAAAATATCTTTAAAAGGACAAATATACGCACGCTATTCGGGAAATTCACTAAAACAGCCATTTGGAAAAATATTACTGAACTCAACTAAGTGAGGGCATTCGTTTTACTTTTAACCAAATGTAATGCTATTTAAACACAACATAAGCCTACATCTGTTTTGTATCTTGATAGGCAGTACTGTTAGAATCTGCAACACTACGTCGCATATGCGATTTAAAAACAAACCAAATGAATTAAGAACTGTGGTGCCCCACACACCACACACACACACCCACGTTCAATTGATTTTACCTCAAGTGTCTTCTCCCATGAACAACATTTTAATATCCCAGGAGGATGCCAGTACTCTTCGTGGCCATGCAGGAAGAGCTACTCACCGATTGTTGTTGGTCCTTACCATCTCAGGCAGTAACATTACTGATATTAACATTTTGGAGTGTCCTGTAGAATGCCCAAAAGTGAACTTCCTCTGTATATGAAGACTTTTGAAAATTTCAAGATTTGAAATTTGAGAACAGACATATAATGAACACAAGAAGTGTTTGTGTTCATATATACATTGACTGGTGACATGATGTTCCAACACGTGTAATGACCACGTAACATAATTTCTTTTTTTTAGTCATCCAGGTTTTGACTGTATATTTACAGTATTGTTACAGAAGGAGTCATCATTACAGAGAGTGTCAAGAGAAAGAGAGAGAGAGCGAGAGAAGTAGTGAATGTCAAACCACCGAGTTAACACCATAGGGGTGGGGTGATCAGGACAGGACTAACACTACATTGAGTATAAGCCGGGACAACCAGTGCAGCACCATGGCAGCAAGCTTAGAAGAAACATCCAGCACCTGCTCTCCACCACCGGTATATCATCGATTCCTCAGGATCATCCCTCGTCAGCTGCACCGCACTCATAATCTGGGCTCGCTTGGAGGATAGTGTCTCTATGACTTGTTGCTGCTTCATGTCTGTGGAGAAGAACGTCAAACACTGACCACAAAATAGCACACTGGCACCAGTCCTCCTCCCACAGGTAGTGCCCTAGAGCTCCTGTAGCACACTAGAGTGTGGCCAAAGCAGAGGAGAGGAAAAAAACATTTACAAGACTAATAGAGGCAGAACATAAGTATGGCATCTCAAATCAAGAGGGATGCAACAAATACTGAAGATCCAAGAGAACATTCTGATTTCACTGTACAGATCATCATTCATTACAACTCTCATCAAGAAATACTGTATAAATAGGTTAGTATCAAATGTAATCAAATAGGTAACATCAACCATAAATTGATTTCTTTAATTCAAATTCAACAGAAGAAAAATAACTAAATAAGCTAGTCTAGTCAGACTCACAGTGAATTTTAGCAAGGACTACTTTCCTCCTAAGAATTACTTCAACAACAACAACAACAAATTATTTACCAATGTTTAAAATATTTGACATTTGTCAGCTATTTGATAGGGACAGCCACAACAGGTATTCATGAGTCCTGGTCATCTCAAACTACCACATCGTAAAGTTCATTACTCCAAGGGTCAAATAGTTCACAAGAAAATGCGACCCATTGAGATTTTGGTCTTAGCTGTCA
>JAWQFJ010019321.1:12500-15000 GCA_034096865.1 Theodoxus fluviatilis | reverse complement strand
TATATATATATATATATATATATATATATATATATATATATATATAAGAAAATCACCAAAGGTATGCTAGGGCATCAGTTAGAAGGACCAGTCATGTACGTCATTGGAGTTACTTGTTACTGCAGAAGTGCCCTCCAGGGACACAAACTTTTAGTATCTTCGAATAATTTGCTTAAAATACACACAGGGCAGTGAGGACAGGAGAAGACAGCACGGACCATGGTAGCTCAGCTGGTAGAGCATTTCGGGCGCTAACCGAAAGGTCGCGGGTTCAGTCCCCGTCTGTGGTCCTACCTTTTTTTGGTGGTCTCCCGCAGAGCTACGGCTGTGTATGTTAAACCTGAAGTACAAATCAACCCATGGCATTCCTTGGTACTCCGCTATGCAGCGTTTTTGTAGGAAAACTTCAGAGACCGTTATCTCAAAATTGTCGCCGGCACGACACATGCTTTCAAATGGGCGTGACTTCTGCTATTTTTGATCCTACAGTGTTCATACTAAAATCAAAATGAATGGAAAAACCTGCATCTCTATTTTTTAAAAAGTGCAACATCAAAATTTAAAAAAAGAGAGTCGGGGCCGGTTTTGTGGCGGTGGGTCAGAAATTGACATTTTTTAAACCTGTTGTGACCTTCGACCCCATAGGGATACTGGCACAACAAACACGCGAGCCAGAAAGGGTTAACATTGCACTTTTCTTGTCCTGCAGTCTTCCCCTCGTGGTCTTCCTTCCTTCTCAGTGCTCTCGTCTGAATAACTTTTCCCACAAACATCACCACGCCAAGCAACGACACGTGCGTGCTTTCAGACGGAGGCACACCACAAAGTCCTGGGCAAAGTTTATAATTTCTAATAGTTTATTTTATATTCCTCAGTATTTGCTTTGAGAACAAATAAATGCATATTTCGAAATACCAATTAAAGTGGTCCAACTTCGCGCATTGACATACTTTCATCCATTTGAAACAAACAAACAAACATGAATATGACAAAATTTCGTGCGCAGACAGTCACGCATGCATACAGCACACACATGAAAAGATACCATAGCATGCATACAGAACTGCAGGTACGCACAGACACACGAACATCCTTTGAATTTCACCCGCGCGTCTGGAAACTCTCCAATGGCCATGTGTGACCTCACACCATGCACGGAGTTGCATCGTGCCTTCTGTTGACATTTAGTTATGCAGCATTTCTAACAAATGATTTCGTGCTCTTTAAAGCAGTGAAAGCCGTTTTCGAATCAAATGATTTGTAGCAATGTTATGCGCATCTGAAGCGTGAGTTTTTGGGAATCGACATTTGGAAATGAAATGGAGGGGGTTTGAGGCTGCCTATCAGCCATTGTAGGCTTTGAAAGGCCATGCATCCACAAAACTCTATAGTGAGTTAGAAGCCAAGATTTCCCTAGTTATTCGCCTGTTACGAAACTTGTAGTGAGACACAGTGGGTCTGTCCTTGTAACCATCAACTCACAGGGGGATCAATATTTGACAAAAACGGTGAGAGTTCCGTTGTTTTAGGTTAGTCGTTATAACTCTAAGAATATACATCTCGCATTAAAATACAATAAAACCATTGTATCAGCTGCAGGTCGACTTAACTCTTCAAGTATTGCTTTTAAAATGCCTCAGATTAGATTTCTGTAAAGATCTCAAAGTCAGCTACCAGACCCTCTTCCCACAAAAAATTGTATGTGGCTCGATTCCGCTCGAGACACAATGCTACCACTCGGTCATAGTTCGGTGTCACATACTGACACTGACGCACTCATACACACACACACACACACACACACACACACACACACACACACACACACACACAACTGCACGTATGCACGCTCGCATTAAAACGCGCACAAGACACACACACGCACTTACTGGAGTCGTACACGGGTACACCCGGCACTAGAAAGTTCCTTCCGAGTGCCATCAGGCGGGTGTACATGCTAGTCTTGAACCTCAGACGACAGAAATCCGCCCTGCTTTGCTCGTGTACGTTGGTGCCTGGGTTGGAAAAAACAAGTTACTTTAGGAGTGTTTTTGAGACAAAATTCGAGAACATTTTCACGAATACAACTGAATTCTTGAAAATACCGACTACTGCAAATTAAGTTCCACTTTAGACACTTGCCGATCAACTGAGACCAAGACACTTGCGTACTACGTTCCACTTTAAACGTACTACGTCATACTGGTAACCTACTACGTCACACTGTAGCGTTCTACGTCACACTGGTAACGTACTACGTCACAAAATCAAGTCACGTGACTTTCTCCTCTCGTTCAGTGCCGAAAGCGAGCTCACAGATTGGGTTCAAACATGAAGTTTCAATTTTATTTATTTAAAAAAAGAATAAATATTTCAAACAAGACTTGCTGAGTGAACATATTTTTACTGCTGTTTTGCTTCTGCAAAAACTTGGCACTTTTCCCTTACAAATAAGCACACAGTTCACCTTTGCCCTTTCTGACTCACGTGCCTCCTTTTT
>JAWQFJ010019321.1:5000-7500 GCA_034096865.1 Theodoxus fluviatilis | reverse complement strand
ATGCACATACAGATACTTTATGTACCCGCTACATGCCTGATGCACATACAGATATTTATGTACCCGCTACATGCCTGATGCACATACATGCACTTTACCAATATTGTCCTTAACCCTCCAAGTGCCACAGTGCGAATTTTTGCCCACCTCACACTGCCTTTACTAAGCTCACTCTCTATTGGTTATATCAGCCAATGAGAGCACAGCACACATTAGATCCGGTCTGCCATTTTTTTTTCTCGTCCACATCTGCCTTTGGGTCGAGGGTAAGAATGGACCCGTTGTGGTTCCCCACGCCATTCTTGCAAGGCGAATAACTAAGGACATGGAGGCTTGCCTAGCTCTCACTCTAGTCAGCTCCAGTGGTTTTTGTGATC
Organism: Theodoxus fluviatilis; assembly: GCA_034096865.1. Classification (NCBI taxonomy): domain Eukaryota; kingdom Metazoa; phylum Mollusca; class Gastropoda; order Cycloneritida; family Neritidae; genus Theodoxus; species Theodoxus fluviatilis. The sequence continues at coordinate 7,123 of JAWQFJ010019321.1, read as the reverse complement.
AGTGGCCTTGTTGTTGTTGTTGTTGTTGTAGTTGCTGTTTTTCCATCGATTTCGATGACGACCACCCATATTCACCCCAAGGACAAGGGGGGTTAAAGGGGGGAGGGAATGGAATGGTTGCCTTTCACGTTCAGTGTTTGCTGCAGAGATGTCTGATGAGGCCAATTTGCGCATATAACCTTCTCATGCAATTAGGACATGGAATGGAAATGCCCTGACTGGTACGGGGAGCATCTGCACGCGACTTTGGGCTTGTCGACGCTGCACTGCTGCAGTAGTTATGTCTGCCTCACAGCGTGCTGATCCACTAAGAAGAGAGAACGCCATTGTGTACGGTCATGAGCGATGTTTTCTCAACTGTCGGGGTCGATGCTTGTGGCCGTACACAGCCTATAGAAGGCCATAAAACCCCAGTTTTGCGTTTCTTCTCTTCCAGCACACATATGACAAACAAATATAATGATTCAGTTTACACATAAAGAAGCTGTTAAAATGCATTGCTCATGAGAGCACGGATGGAATTCACAGATGGAGTTATTTACAGAAATAAGAACACGTTTACATCACAACAATATCCTCCTACCACCGCTCCCACCTCCATCCCCATCCTTCCCTCTGTCCATCTTGCTGGTCATGCACATCCATTATGAAACAATTATCAATCGTCACCCATGCTTTTTCAAGGCTTTAGTCTTAGCTATTGAACAGTTGTATGTAGTTAGGAACTTACTACTTTCTAAATCTCTGTATCGCTCTCGCAGCTGGAAATATCTTCCACAGTTACAACACCTGATTACATTAGTGGAAAGGGTAGCTTGAGTCTTCCCGGGTATTAGTGCGCTTTCTCACTCTTTTTTTGTATGTTTAAGTATGTAAGACTTCCGGAGGGGATACAAATGTCTTCAGTATTTTTCAGCTATTCTTATTTATTTTTTGTTCAAATTATTCTCGTCATCAGCGTTTCAGTTGTTGTACCATGCGAGGAATCTAAAAGTCAAGACACTCTGGGTGGTAGTCTTGTACAAGGCCTTCAAAACATTCTCGTCCAGATTGGACAAACATAGCTTTCTCAGTGGAAGTCGCTGATTGCATTTCTTCACGCGAACGTTGATGTGAAGTTTCCCCTGAGGTCGATGATGTAGTGATTGCCACGTATTTGAAATGCGTCCTTAGACAACCACCAAATGAAGGTGAATGGAGTTTGAAGGTCTATCAGTCTCTGCAGGCTATGTAAAGCCATTGATCACGAATACGGGTGTCACGTGAACCGAGGCGGGATTCCGAGGACTGCGATTTGCGAGCAAAGACACTCCAAAAGACATTTCCCATCTTCCCGTCACGTGACCGCTGCAATCATTCAGGAGTCGGTATTAAAATTGAGACGAAAAAGCAGACAGTGTCTGGTTTCGGAAACTGATTCATTACACAAACTGACTAATTGGACGAAGCGTATAATTACAGCGATCACTCAACAACAAAAAAAGGAAACCTCTATCGGATCATCTTTGAGAGCATTTCGTAGTCTTATGAAACACGCAGCTTCTCATCGTAAGAGCGAGCCATTTTGTTCGACTTCCGGAGCAATCCGCCGCTGTGGAACCGCGTAGGGAATCGCAGCGGGTCTGTAAGCACCCTTGACCTTGACCCCGCCGGGGATGGACGACTCTCTACACATGGCAACAAGGGGGAGCTGTGTAGTACTGTGACTGCAGTGTGGTTGGAGATCAACCTTACCTTGGAGTCGTAGTAGAGAGGAAACCCAGGACCCTCAGAGTAAGAGACGAAAAAATCCGGCACGTCGTCTTCATTGAAGTAGCCAGGGGCGGGGGTGCTGTGGAATGCGAGTAAGAATGGAGACTGTGAGTAGCAGTCGTCCAAGCAGCCAAGAGGTACTGGTTCTACACTGGTGTCTCATCCTGACTTGCTACTCTTGTCTGCTTCTCAGAGGGCTTTGCTCTTCACTGCCTGATCATTAGACCTTTTGATCATTTCTTCAATGACATCAGATGATAAACACATACACACACGCACGCGCGCGCACACACACACACACACACACAAACATACACTCACACGCACGCACACACACACGCGCGCGCGCACGTGCGCGCGCACATACACAC
>JAWQFJ010019320.1:2500-25966 GCA_034096865.1 Theodoxus fluviatilis | reverse complement strand
GCCTGTCTCTCTGCAAGTCTTTGTTTTCTCGGTTTGCAGTGAGTATTACAAACTATATGTATTCTGAGTAAGCAAATGAGTGACTTACTTTCTTATTGTGTTACTACTAATTGATTTAGTGTTAAGTCTTGTGTGTTTAAGTGCGTTTTTTATTTTGTGACTACTAATTTAATGTTAAGATTTGAGCGTTTAAGTGCGTTTCACCATTGCCTCCGTATATCTGTGTGTCTGTGTATCTGTCTGTGTGTCTGTCTATGTGTCTGTCTGTCTGTCTGTCTGTCCGTCCGTCTCTCCGTCCGTCGGTCCGTCCGTCCGTCCGTCCGTCGGTCCGTCCGTCCGTCCGTCCGTCTGTCTGTCTGTGTGTCTGTCTGTGTGTCTGTCTGTCTGTGTGTTTGTCTGTCTGTCTGTCTGTCTGTCTGTCTGTCTGTCTGTCTATCTGTCTGTCTGTCTGTCTGTCTGTCTGTCTGTCTGTCTGTCTGTGTGTCTGTCTGTCTGTCTGTTTGTGTGTGTGTGTGTCTGTCTGTCTGTCTGTCTGTCTGTCTGTCTGTCTGTCTGTCTGTCTGTCTGTGTGTCTGTCTGTGTGTCTGTCTGTGTGTCTGTCTGTCTGTCTGTCTATCTGTCTACATATTTGTCTGTGTCTATATGTTTGTGTCTGTCTGTGTCTATCTGTGTCTGTCTGTCTGTATCTGTCTATCTGTCTGTCTAACGGGCCTTCCGTCTGTCTGCCTGTCTGTCGGTCGGTCTGTCTGTCTGTCTCTTTCTCTTTGTCTTGCTCTCTCTCTCTCTCTCTCTCTTCTCTCTCTCTCTCTCTCTCTCGCCCTGCTTTGTCTGATATTCGTCGAGAGTATATCATAGTATATCTTAAAGGCAACCCAAGGAATGATAGTGTCACTCTGCTTTTAGCAGAGAGTTCGTCTGTGATTGGACTGGTAAGAGTTTTCTTCCTAAAAGCATTCAAGAAAAGATGCAAGACATACAAATCTGATGAGTCAGGCAGTGTTTCGGGATCGCAAATAACCTTGAGCAGGAATATGTTGTCTACCCTCTGAATCATTGTGAACGCCTTTGAATGGTCCGGTGGCCTGATCAATAAATATTTAGTTCTCTCTCTCTCTCTCTCTCTCTCTTTCTCTCTCTTTCTTTCTTTTCTCTCTCTCTCTTTTCTCGTTCTCTGTGTGTCTATCCCTGTGTCTCTTTCTCTCTATTTTTTTCTCTATTTCTTTCTCTATTTTTTAATCTCTCTTTCTCTCTTTCTATATCTTTCTCACTCTTTCTCTTTATGTCTCTCCCCCCTCTCTCTCACTTCTCTCTTTCTCTCTCTTCTCTCTCTCCTCTCTCTCTCTCTCTCTCTCTCTCTCTCTCCTGTCTGTTAAAAGTCATGTGGAAGCTACGTACTAGGAACATATCTGTATAACTTCGTATATCTGACGCACAATGGTTACATGCACTACTGTACGTCTAAAACGTTGGGTGTCTGGAAAGTTATGCTAGTGTTGAAGAAGCACTCTTATTTTGCGTGCAAGAAATGTTTGAATCATGACTGTAGATCACGAAGTGTATGGTGTGTGGAGAAATACGATTGTACCCACGTTTCGTTTACTCTATTAACAAAACCATCTATTTCTTATTAAGTCTCACAACATACTTCCAAATCATGCTTTCCTCATGCTCCCAAATATGATGGTGCCTCCGATTTGACAAGACTGATTGAAAGACGGCTGTGTAAATTGGGGTGTGGATATGTTTCGGTTAGCCAAAGTGTTTCAAACGAACAAAGCTTTGTACATAACCTCAAACAAAGATTACAATATTGTATCGACAGGAATGGCACGGTAGAAAGCAGAGTGAAATAGTCCGAGTGCTGAAACAAGAGTTTAACTCAGAAAGACATATAGACATAAAACAAAAATAAATTTAGTCTCTTTTAATCGATTTAGCTGTAGCATAAATGAACTTTCTAGTTATAGAAGATATACCACGAGATTAAATATGCTGTCCATTCTGCGAAAATCTTCGTGAAAACAAGGAATACGGTCTCCTGTTTTGCCACAAATTCCAAGGCCTATTGCGGATAAAATCTGGAGAAATATGTACCAAGAGTGATAGGTATAAGTTACGTTTACTTGATTGGCGATTTTACTTTAAAACATTGCGTGCAGAAATCATTCATATATGCATATGTGTGCATGATAAAAAATTACGTGTCACTTAGAAGGTAGAAATTGCTTATGTACATACGTAAATCAAGAGCATTTTATGTACAAATGTACAATATGTTTAGTCATTAGCAAGTGCGTGTTTGATTAAAAAAAAGCTGGCGCTGAACCTCCAGGTTTTGACATCAAAACAACAACAACAACAACAACAACAACAAAAATATCGGGTTCGAACCCGCAACCCATCGAGAAAAGAGGGGGGAATAAGTAAGGTTCGAACCCGCAACCTCTCATGTGTACAACAACGGGTGGGGTGGCTCTCTCTCGAACACCATACATACACCTGGACGTTTCGTACCCTGTTCGTTGTGTACCTCATTTAGTTGATTCGTACCTTTTCTACCCTAACCCTAAACCTAACCCTAACCTAACCCTAACCCTAACCCTAACTCTAACCCTAACCCTAACTTTAACCCTAACGCTAGGTTAGGGTACGAAACGACTAGGTACGAAACGTCCAGGGTAGGAAACGACCCGCATCATAAAATAAAAAATCCTTCTTTCTCCTCGAAATTACGTCACGTTATTCGATGTCAAATGATCACGTCACACATTTTGCATTGGACTCTGTTGTAGCGTTTTCTTGGCAACACCAAAACGTACAAAAGTCACTTTGTTTTCAAACCTCGATTCTGAAAATTTGACACATTCAATCGGACCTCACTTCCAGTAAGTGTGCAATATGTCAAGGAAATCCGTCTTGTAGTTTTTGAGATATCAGCCGTTAAGTCGTGACTGACAGACTGACAGACACACACACACACACACACACACACACACACACACACACACACACACACACACAGAGATAAAGCTGTGAGGACCTCCAGTAAACCTGGAGGGATAAAGAAGTTAACTTTATGAATCATTGATAATATAGAATATTATTAACTGAAAAACTTGACAAGTAGCGATCTACATGTATATCTATTATGCTTTGCAGAGACGAAGCAAATTATTGCTAATCTCTTTTTAGGAGATATCAGTTGTCTTGAGACCTGAAGTAAATTCTAGAAACTGTAATATAAAAAAAAACTTCTGTAATTTATACTGCACTATATGGTTTACCTGTCTCCACCTTTTCCTGTCTCCACCTTTTCCCATGTCCACCTTTTCCCGTGTCCACCTGTTCCCGTCTCCACCTTTTCCCGTCTCCACCTTTTCCCGTCTCCACCTTTTCCCGTCTCCACCTTTTCCCGTCTCCATCTTTTCCCGTCTCCACCTTTTCCCATCTCCACCTTTTCCCGTCTCCACCTTTTCCCGTCTCCACCTGTTCCCGTCTCCACCTTTTCCCATCTCCATCTTTTCCCATCTCTACCTTTTCCCGTCTCCACCTTTTCCCGTCTCCATCTTTTCCCGTCTCGACCTTTTCCCTCACATTCACCAAACATCAACGCGTGATGAGATGAGCGTGCTCGGACCCGTAAAACCTCGTGCAGCACGAAGCACACATTGGAGCTGAGTTGCCTCCCTTTACCCTCTCACGAAGCACACATTAGAGCCGAGTTGCCTCCCTTTGCCGTCAACAGTCCCATGACTAAAAAGTTCCAGAGGGAATATCTCTGGAACGGTCGGAGGTACGGCTTCCAAAACGTGGCGACTACCCCCCCCCCCCCCCCCCCCCCATCCCCCCCCCCCCCCCCCATCCAGTCACGGGGGAGCAACATGCCTAATTTCGCGGAGATCCGTGCATGGGCGGCCAAACGCATAGAGCAGACAGACAGACATCCGGACAGATAGACAGAAACCGTTTGGGTTATATATATATATATATGTTACAGTCAAATCGGGAAATCAGGCATTCTCCGAGAATGCCTGAAAGTTTAGGCATTCACGGTAAATCCCTGGTTTGATCAGGCAATACCGGTAATGCCTGAAATTTTCAGGCAGTATCAGGAAATGCCTAAAAACTACTTGTACAAATTTCCCGTTTTGCCTGACTGTTAGGCAAAACGGGTTGTTCTGACCTTGTCTGCTTTTACATAGTCTGCCTTGCATGAATTATTAGTGAGTTTCTCTTCCATGTGTGACCTGAGACCTTGTCTGTTTTTACATAGCCTGTCTTGCATGAATTTTTAGTTTTTTTCCCCCCGGAGTTCGGAGTGATTAGAGTTTGTTTTTATATAACCGGCCTTAATTTATTGTGAGTTTCTCTTATGTGAGTCTCTCTCTCATTGTCTCTTTAACTTTTTCCCCTTTTCGCTGAGTTTGGAGTGATTGGAGTTCACTTTCAGTATAATGCGAGTTCCATTGTGACGTTGCTCTCAATGTTGAGGGTAGCAATGGAGGAAACAGAATCGGTGGAAGTCCGATTTAATCAGTTACTCTTTCAAAAGTACGCCAAAAATGAAAACCACTTGATGCCAAAGTCAAAATATTTTCAAATACTTAAAGAGATGATGGAAAACGAAAGTCGGAAAACTCCACGTCAGTACAAGCTGTTTTCGAAGTAAGTAGACTCCTCTATATCCCTCTCGTTGCTCCCTCTCTCTCAAATATGTCGGTCGGTCGGTCTGTCTGTCTGTCTGTCTGTCTGTCTGTCTGTCTGTCTGTCTGTCTGTCTGTCTGTCTGTCTGTCTGTCTGTCTGTCTGTCTGTCTGTCTGTCTGTCTGTCTGTCTGTCTGTCTGTCTGTCTGTCTGTCTGTCTGTCTGTCTGTCTGTCTGTCTCTGTCTCTGTCTCTGTCTCTGTCTCTGTCTCTGTCTCTCTTTCCCATTTTCGATTTTGTTCTCCTTGTATAAAGAATTTTATCACTTCTCTCTTACACACACACACACACACACACACGCACGCACACACACGCACGCACACACACACGCACGCACGCACTCACACGCACACACGCGCAGACACAGGTAATAAAATAGTGATCTCTTGATTTTGAATCAGGTGTGAAATCCTTCGATGCGGGAACATGGACAAGCTGATAAAGAAACGAAAGTCACCTGCTGAAACCCCGATCTACTATGTGACAATTGAAGACACATTCGACGTGATCAGAACAGCTCATCTTGCCACAGGACACGGTGAAAGGGACAGAGTTCTAAAGGAACTTGAACAGGAATTTGCAAATGTGCACAGAGAAAGCGTAGAACTTTTCAAGTATTTCTGCAAGGTATGCCAAGAGAAGACAAAACGACAGAAAACAAAAGGAGTTGTTGTGAAACCCATCCTTTCAAGTGATTTTTCATTCAGGTGTCAAGTTGACCTGATTGACTTTCAGTCGATGGATGATGGTCAATACAAGTGGATAATGGTTTATCAAGACCATCTTACAAAATTCGTTGTGTTGCGACCCCTGACCTCAAAAAGAGCTTGTGAGGTAGCAACTCAGTTGATGGACATCTTTGCACTACTTGGAGCTCCTGTCATCCTACAATCGGACAATGGTTCTGAATTCACTGCAGCAATTATCAAGGAACTGAAAACATTGTGGCCTGAACTGAAACTTGTCCATGGCAAGCCGAGACACCCTCAGTCCCAAGGATCTGTGGATTATGTTCTTTAATTGCATGCCTGAAGTGCAACAGTCGGTGTCACCAATCCTTGACTTGTGGAAACAAATGAATTGTTGACAGAAAGATCTGTTTTAATGTACATTGTAGTTGTTAGAATTAATAAATTTAACTGATTTCATCATTATGTTCTTTAATTGCATGCCTGAAGTGCAACAGTCGGCGTCACCAATCCTTGACTTGTGGAAACAAATGAATTGTTGACAGAAAGATCTGTTTTAATGTACATTGTAGTTGTTAGAATTAATAAATTTAACTGATTTCATCATTATGTTCTTTAATTGAATGCCTTCAAATTAAGAGAGAGAGAGAGAGAGAGAGAGAGAGAGAGAGAGAGAGAGAGAGAGAGAGAGAGAGAGAGAGAGAGAGAGAGAGAGAGAGAGAGAGAGAAAGAGAGTACAAAAGAGGCGTGAAACCAATTATGACCCCAGCCATTCAAAACTCAGATTGTGAGCGGTAGGCATTCTCCGATAATGCCTGACAGCCTATTTCATTACCGGAATTGCCTGATCAAACCAGGGATTTACCGTGAATGCCTAAACTTTCAGGCATTCTCGGAGAATGCCTGATTTCCCGATTTGACTGTAACACATATATATATATATATATATATATATATATATATATATATATATATATATATATATATAGATGATATTGTCCTGTACAAATGTTAGATGACTCATAGGCCATTGGCCTGAAACAATAAAAGACCGAAATTTTAACTCTCTCTCTCTCTCTCTCTCTCTCTGTGTCCATCCGTTGGAACATTTCCGCTATGGATAACTTGGAGTGGGTAATGCTGAGTCACTAGAACGTCCAATCTTCTTAACGGAAATTAATGGCCTTACTCGAAGTCACCGCGAAGGGAGGCAATATGCACCTAACCTCTGTTTTTCCTCAGAGCGTTTAGTTTTCGCTTCATCTTCGAGCATGCTATGGAACGCACAAACATACACTTATGTATCCGTTTCCATGTAGTTGTCACAAACGCTCGAATGTTTCCTTACGTCACAATTTTTTTTAAGTTGGCGTGGTAAAGTTTTGTTATCCAGTCATTTGATGGGTACTTCTTTCGAAACTGACAGCAACTCTTGATTAAGTTTCTGGTGACTTCGACCCTAGGGATGCGTCACAATCAAAACTGTCGCGATGCATGCAATTGCTTCATCTCCCAATCTGTCCGCGGTTTCACTGGAATCACTATCTACAAAAACACAATTTCTGATTCCTAAGGACTACATCAATAAGAAGTGAGTTCCACAGGAGACTTTAGTTTTAAAAAAGATTGATGATGAAATTTCCGTTATAGAGTGTCAAATGCGATGGACGTTCGGGCCAATATACAAACTCCAAGAGCGTACTGCTGAGACGGTGGCGACACATAGTCAAGACCTCCAAGACAGCGTCGACGTCAGCACATCACGAGTGGTGGGGATTTCAGTGTGGGGACATCTGACTCTCAATCAAGCCAGCATTCTCCTCCGGAAGTCTCTGTCCAATGAATCTCTACCGGCACGATGCCCTCACCCCCCTTTCCTCCTCACGCCACCCCCCATTCCCCCGTAACCCCCACTCCACTTATTCATCTACCCCCTTCATCAGCTTCAAGTTCATATCAAATACGACCCTCTGTCTCGCAACCTTGGGCGGGCAACCAGCCTTGCCCCATCCCATCCCACCCACCCACCCCTCCAACACACCCCTTCTTTCTTTTATTCATCCATCACCTTCTTCAGCTTTAAGTACCATCTTCCATACAACCTCTGTCTCGCAACTTGGGGGGGGGGCAAACAACCCTACCCATACTCACTGCACCTCTCCTCCCCTATTCCGCACCCTGCTTTTACTAATCCCCTCCATTCTTCAGCTTCAAGTACTATCTTTCAAACATTCTTTGTCCCACAACCTTGGGAGAGCAGCCAACATCCCCCCCCTCCCGCCCCCCTTTCAACATTCCCTCAGTCCCCTACCCCCGCCCCGCCCACACTCTCTGCATCTCTCTTTAACTTTAAGCATCTTTCCCTTATTTGCAGAGATCCCTGGCGCCACCATTTCCATCTTGGTGTTATTCCTGCCCTCCCCGAGGAGGTGATCAGCTGACCACTCTAGTCATACTGACTTCCCTAGAGAGTTGGTCATCTCTGCAGCCCACCCTCCTGATTGCAGTAGTCCTCCCAAGAGTTGCGATCTACTCTTCTGGCGTGCCTTGTGGGCCCCTGCCTTTTGCCGTCAGTCTGCGGATGCAAATGACTCGGATGTGTTATTCTAGAGGTGTAAGCGTTTGTGAGCGCGCGCGTGTGTGTTGTGAGAAACGAGAGACAGAGAGAGAGAGAGAGACAGACAGACAGACAGACAGACAGATAGACAGACAGACAGACAGACAGACAGACAGACAGACAGACAGACAGACAGACAGACAGACAGACAGACAGACAGACAGACAGACAGACAGACAGACAGACAGACAGACAGACAGACAGACAGACAGACAGACAGACAGACAGACAGACAGGCAGACACACAGACACACAGACAGACACACATACAGACAGACAGACAGATAGACATACAGACAGACAGACACACAGACGAGCTGACACACAGATAAACAGACGGACTTAGTGAGGCAGTATGACAAAAGCAGAGAGAGACAGACATACAGACGACAGGACAGGTGGGTATGGTAATCGGATAGCTGGACGAAAGAACGAGTAGATAGATAAGAACAACTATAATGTTTTTGAGATCAAATAGAATAAGTAGGAGAGAAGGCATTCAATATGAGAAAGTAAACGTCCGCAATTTGACGAGTCACCCGTGTACTCATGTATAATCTTCGCACTGTTTCCCTAAGCCAGTCAACTGGGTGCTCTCAAGTTGAAAACTCGAAAACATCAAAGCCACCTCTAACAGGGCGTAACAAAGCAAAAGGTTCGGTGGACTTTGCTTTCCTTCGGGCACAGTCGGTCTCGGGATCAGGGTCGGGTTCCCTATTTATAGGTAGACAGCATAGGGGGTGACCCGGGGGGTCGGCATCTCTCCTGTGACCTATGCTGCTTCAGCGGCCGGGGGTGGTGGTCGGCAGTGCGGGGTTTCCTGGGATAGGGCAACCTGTTCATTCCCTCAGGCCTGAGTCTGTTTGGGTGGAAAGCCCTCCCTCTCCGTCCATTTAGCTCCACCTTCTTTTTACGCCTCCGATCTCCCCTCTACCATCAATGGATAAAACACATTGATTATAGAAACCTCCCATACTGCGTACTGTTCCGGCAGTCAAAATCATAATGTGAACTAAACAATTGAGATAATTAGTTGAACATTATTTGAAACAAACTGTAAAATGAAGAGTGGAAATTAACGATTTGCATGCGTGTTCAAACTTGTATGCTCCAATTTACCATGTAACTTAAGCAGCGCTGAAGGTGAGTAACATTTCTACGAGTGGCTGTCACTCATGATCCATGATGCACTATGCCAACGTATTCCCAGGTGAGTTTGCAGTTTCGACGGGCACACATTTTCCTCATTATTATCTAAAATAGTTTCTCCATACTTTCCTCCCTGATGTCTTCTTTATTTGTGTTATTTTTCACAAACCCACAAAGTAGTGGTTGGCATTTTTTTCTGTCACCACTCTCTCTTCCTTGCTATAATCTTTCTGCTCCAGATTTAACCGGCTGCCTGGTCAAAAGCTGTTTTGGTCCAGGAAGATTTTTTTCCTTGTCAGCGCATCCGAGCTCAATGCAGTCAAAGGGACGCCGATATCTCTTTCTGATATTTCTAACAAAACGCCTTGCATCGTTTTCTCTCTTAATTAACTTTCCTCCCTGATGTCTTCTTTATTTGTTTTATTTTTCACAAATCCACAAAGTAGTGGTAGGCATTTTTGTGACTATACAACCAAGTATAAGAAGGGCAGACCTTGGCAAAGCGGTTGCAGCAAACGGCGCTGTTGTTGTTCAGACACTGTCCTACATCGATGATATATTTCTGTAGTGTCTTCGAAAACTTCTCTTCTATTTCCTCCGATTGCTCTTGACACACAGACATTTGGAGCAATCCCTGGCAACGCCCGTTTGGCACTTGACGTGTATCGTCTTGTTTTTGGATGTCTTTAGAGTTTCGTTGTGGGCAACATGAATCACAGCACTGATAACATGATTATGCCTACGTCAGTCTGCAGCTGGGCTGGTCCTGTTGGTGAATAAGTTCTTGCATTACTGAGAGTAATTGTCGAGTCAACGCCTTTAACGATAAGGCACGCGCAGTGTAAATGACCGCGAGGCTGTATGCACGGGTCGCAAGTAACACGTATCTTTGGCTGAGAATTCGATCAGAGGAAGGAAAATCGCTGAAGCACGTGCACGTCGAATCCTCATCTGCTAATCAACTGAAAGGAGTAGGCTAATATTTGCGGATCAGAGTTGTACACAACTTGCACAAGAACGCTTGAGCTTTTGTAAGTCTTTCCTTATCGATTAAAAAGGGCACTCAGGCTGAAAATATTTTTCTCTGCGTGAAAAAAGTATAGTAACCCCTTTTGAATGACGTTGATAAACTTCCAGAGGTCAGATTACTTCCATGCAGAGCTCAGATTGGTAACAATAATTGAAACAACTATTTCTTTTCTGTTACTGGGGCTTGGGAGGAAATTACATTACAGGATATAGCATTGATTTGCCAGGGGATTCAATTCATGCTTACTCGTTGCATGGAAATAATGACTGAGAGTGGGCATTCAAAATTGATACCCTGTGGAAACCAATTTACAAGCGAAAAACATAAATGAAAGAAAAGTGATCAGACTGCAAGATTATAAAAGTGCAGTTTTTGTGAAGATGGTTACTATCTCCTTGAATACATCTTTCATGTTTCGGCCGGAAAGAAAATTTAATGGAAACATTGCAACTTAAAAGATTTATCTCATAAGCAGGTCTTGTTTTCACGAAAGTGTGTAAGGATCAGATGAGCAGCACAAATATTTCAGCAGCACATATTCTGTGACTTGAAAAAATCTCTGCTTCGCAGTTCCTTGCTGTCCTCTCGCCTCGTGCTCATTCTTATCAACTTTTGCTTCGCTTTCGTCCCCTGCTTACCCATGTGTGTTCGGGGTGAGAATTGACCCACCGCGTCTCCCTACGCGATTCGTACGAGGCGAATAACTAGAGCCACCTTGGCTTGATTTACGGTAATTCTGAAGTGTTCAAGTGATTTTCGTGCTTAATGGCCTTATATAGCCTACAAAGGCTGATAGGCCGTAAAACACTATCCATCCATCCATCCATCGTCCCCTCCTTCTTCTCCCTGTGGATTTGGGGTAAAAACTGACCCACCGCGTCTCTCTACACGATTCGTGAAAGGCGAATAACTAGGGACACCGTGACTTGATTAGCGCTTACTCCAAACTGTTCTAAAGATTTTCGTGCTTAATGGCCTTACATAGCCTACAAAGGTTGATAGGCCGTAAAACACCAACCAACCAATCTACCAATCAACCAACCAACCAATCAACCAACCAACCAATCAACCAACCCCTCCTTCTATTTTGTCTCCGCTTGTCCCTCATATCATGATTCCCCTTGAGTTCCTCACTTTTCCCTGGCTTGGCTCTGCCTTGCATCAACTGCTCTGTCTTCGTTTCCCTTCAATGTCAATGCATAACTTCCCCTTTATCTCGATCTTTTTCGCCTTGAGTTGCTTTGCAAAGTTGGAATTGTTCTGACCGTGCCGACTTGCCTTGCCTTGAACTGTATGGTAATGTTTGATCTTCGATGGTCTGTCCTGCTCTGCCTAGGTTTGAACTGCCGTGAATAGTTTGACTTTGTCTTAAAATGTCTTGCCTTGAATTCATTCGCAAAACTTGACTTCGTCTTTTCCTTGCTTTGCCTTATCAGTCTTGCCTTAAGCTGCACTGTTGTGTATAGTTTGACCTTGTCTCGTCTGGTCTTGCCTCGCATCGCTTTCCATAGGTAGTCTGTGTATTTGCCTGTCTTGCCTTGCATGAGATCACACCCATAAACCTCGTATGGACCTGACTTGCCTTAAATGGCATTGATTCCATAACGTAACCTTATTCTGGCCTTCATCGCCTTGAACGGCATTCATTTGCATAACGTAATCTCATTAGGACATATTATTGTCACTTGAACTGAATAACTTTGCCTGATCATGACTTCACCTTCTTCGTCTTAACTGGCGTGGAATGGCCTATCCTGCCTCTCTCTGTCCTTCTGTGCTGTACTTTACCATGCTTTGCCAAGTTCTTTTGACCTTTACTTTACTGTCATGACCACGACTGTGACACCTTGCTTTACGAGATTTCCAAAAGTTGTTGCTGCAAAAGGCAATATATATATTTTGTTCTTATAAAAACACGTAAATACACACACACACACACACACACACACACACACACACACACACCACACACACACACACACTCACACACACTCACACACACCACCCCTCCACACACACACAAGCATGCAGAGATTGAAGAGGTCTTATGTTACGAGGCGACATGCTAATACGAGATCCCAATATTGACTGGGGTCCACAAAAACGTCATACAGCCATCGGTCAAAATGACGAGCTCCCCACAGTCGTGAAGAAGCGCAAACTATGATAGTACTGGCACGTCGGACATCAACAGAGTGTGCAATGTCCACCTTGCAGGGCACCGTACCAGGAGGCAGAAGAGGAAGACGGAGGAAGATATGGAAGGACTACATCAGAAAGTGGACTGGCCTGGCCACTGGCAACACACAGAGGGCGGCGCTGGACAGAGAGGGGTAGAGATAGCTGGTTGGAGCATCTGTGACGCTACAACGACTCACCACCAGGTTAAAGTAAAGCCGAGGTGAGGTGATTAGAACTGACATGGTGGTAACATTTGCTCCTTCAAAAGTGCCACGACACCGACTGCGTGTCTCGAGTCCTGCAGGCTAAGAGGCTTTTAGAGTCAGGCTTCGTATAGAGTGCAATAAGAGTTTAGGCTCCATCTACCATTACAAAGCCTGCATGACGAATTCATGTCCTCCTTCTCCTCCTCCTTCTTCTCTACTACCTCGTCATCTTTCTGCTCCTCGTCCTCCTCCTGTTCTTCGTCGTCCTCCTCCCTCTCCTACTCGTTGTCCTCAGCCTTCTCCTAGTCCACCTTCTTCTGCTCCTCGTCGTTCTGCTCCTCCTTCTTCTTTTACCTCTCCCCAACCCCAACCCCCTTTCTTTGCCTTTCTTTTCCACTCTATTTACTCTCCTCGCCGTTTTAAGTTTTCCTTCCCCGCCCATCCCTCGCTCTTTGCACATTTCCACCTTTAACTCCCACACCTCCTCATGAATTCGTCATGCAGGCTTTGTAATGGTAGATGGAGCCTAAACTCTTATTGCACTCTATACGAAGCCTGACTCTAAAAGCCTCTTAGCCTGCAGGACTCGAGACACGCAGTCGGTGTCGTGGCACTTTTGAAGGAGCAAATGTTACCACCATGTCAGTTCTAATCACCTCACCTCGGCTTTACTTTAACCTGGTGGTGAGTCGTTGTAGCGTCACAGATGCTCCAACCAGCTATCTCTACCCCTCTCTGTCCAGCGCCGCCCTCTGTGTGTTGCCAGTGGCCAGGCCAGTCCACTTTCTGATGTAGTCCTTCCATATCTTCCTCCGTCTTCCTCTTCTGCCTCCTGGTACGGTGCCCTGCAAGGTGGACATTGCACAGCCTGTTGATGTCCGACGTGCCAGTACTATCATAGTTTGCGCTTCTTCACGACTGTGGGGAGCTCGTCATATTGACCGATGGCTGTATGACGTTTTGGTGGACCCCAGTCAATATTGGGATCTCGTATTAGCATGTCGCCTCGTAACATAAGACCTCTTCAATCTCTGCATGCTTGTGTGTGTGTGGAGGGGTGGTGTGTGTGAGTGTGTGTGTGTGTGTGTGTGTGTGTGTGTGTGTGTGTGTGTGTGTGTATGTGTGTGTGTGTATGTGTATTTACGTGTTTTTATAAGAAAAAATATATATATTGCCTTTTGCAGCAACAACTTTTGGAAATCTCGTAAAGCAAGGTGTCACAGTCGTGGTCATGACAGTAAAGTAAAGGTCAAAAGAGCTTGGCAAAGCATGGAAAAGTACAGCACAGAAGGACAGAGAGAGGCAGGATAGGCCATTCCACGCAAGTTAAGACGAAGAAGGTGAAGTCATGATCAGGCAAAGTTATTTAGTTCAAGTGAAAATAATATGTCCTAATGAGATTACTTTATGCAAATGAATGCCGTTCAAGGCGATGAAGGCCAGAATAAGGTTACGTTATGCAATCAATGCCATTTAAGGCAAGTCAGGTCCATACGAGGTTTATGTGTGTGATCTCATGCAAGGCAAGACAGGCAAATACACAGACAACCTATGGAAAGCGATGCGAGGCAAGACCAGACGAGACAAGGTCAAACTATACACAACAGTACAGCTTAAGGCAAGACTGATAAGGCAAAGCAAGGAAAAGACGTTTTGCGAATGAATTCAAGGCAAGACATTTTAAGACAAAGTCAAACTATTCACGGCAGTTCAAACCTAGGCAGAGCAGAACAGACCATCGAAGATCAAACATTACCATACAGTTCAAGGCAAGGCAAGTCGGCACGGTCAGAACAATTCCAACTTTGCAAAGCAACTCAAGGCGAAAAAGATCGAGATAAAGGGGAAGTTATGCATTGACATTGAAGGGAAACGAAGACGGAGCAGTTGATGCAAGGCAGAGCCAAGCCAGGGAAAAGTGAGGAACTCAAGGGGAATCATGATATGAGGGACAAGCGGAGACAAAATAGAAGGAGGGGTTGGTTGATTGGTTGATTGGTTGGTTGGTTGGTTGGTAGATTGGTTGGTTGGTGTTTTACGGCCTATCAACCTTTGTAGGCTATGTAAGGCCATTAAGCACGAAAATCTTTAGAACAGTTTGGAGTATGCGCTAATCAAGTCACGGTGTCCCTAGTTATTCGCCTTTCACGAATCGTGTAGAGAGACGCGGTGGGTCAGTTTTTACCCCAAATCCACAGGGAGAAGAAGGAGGGGACGATGGATGGATGGATGGATAGTGTTTTACGGCCTATCAGCCTTTGTAGGCTATATAAGGCCATTAAGCACGAAAATCACTTGAACACTTCAGAATTACCGTAAATCAAGCCAAGGTGGCTCTAGTTATTCGCCTCGTACGAATCGCGTAGGGAGACGCGGTGGGTCAATTCTCACCCCGAACTCACAGGGGGAAGCAGGGGACGAAAGCGAAGCAAAAGTTGATAAGAATGAGCACGAGGCGAGAGGACAGCAAGGAACTGCGAAGCAGAGATTTTTTCAAGTCACAGAATATGTGCTGCTGAAATATTTGTGCTGCTCATCTGATCCTTACACACTTTCGTGAAAACAAGACCTGCTTATGAGATAAATCTTTTAAGTTGCAATGTTTCCATTAAATTTTCTTTCCGGCCGAAACATGAAAGATGTATTCAAGGAGATAGTAACCATCTTCACAAAAACTGCACTTTTATAATCTTGCAGTCTGATCACTTTTCTTTCATTTATGTTTTTCGCTTGTAAATTGGTTTCCACAGGGTATCGATTTTGAATGCCCACTCTCAGTCATTATTTCCATGCAACGAGTAAGCATGAATTGAATCCCCTGGCAAATCAATGCTATATCCTGTAATGTAATTTCTTCCCAAGCCCCAGTAACAGAAAAGAAATAGTTGTTTCAATTATTGTTACCAATCTGAGGTCTGCATGGAAGTAATCTGACCTCTGGAAGTTTATCAACGTCATTCAAAAGGGGTTACTATACTTTTTTCACGCAAAGAAAAATATTTTCAGCCTGAGTGTCCTTTTTAATCGATAAGGAAAGACTTACAAAAGCTCAAGCGTTCTTGTGCAAGTTGTGTACAACTCTGATCCGCAAATATTAGCCTACTTCTTTCAGTTGATTAGCAGATGAGGATTCGACGTGCACGTGCTTCAGCGATTTTCCTTCCTCTGATCGAATTCTCAGCCAAAGTTACGTGTTGCTTGCGCCCCGTGCATACAGCCTCGCGGTCATTTACACTGCGCGTTCCTTATCGTTAAAGGCGTTGACTCGACAATTACTCTCAGTAATGCAAGAACTTATTCACCAGCCGGACCAGCCCAGCTGCAGATTGACGTAGGCATAGTCAGGTTATCAGTGCTTTGATTCATGTTGCCCACAACGAAACTCTAAAGACATCCAAAAACAAGACGATACACATCAAGTGCCAAACGGGCGTTGCCAGGGATTGCTCCAAATGTCTGTGTGTCAAGAGCAATCGGAGGAAATAGAAGAGAAGTTTTCGAAGACACTACAGAAATATATCATCGATGTAGGACAGTGTCTGAACAACAACAGCGCCGTTTGCTGCAACCGCTTTGCCAAGGTCTGCCCTTCTTATACTTGGTTGTATAGTCACAAAAATGCCTACCACTACTTTGTGGATTTGTGAAAAATAAAACAAATAAAGAAGACATCAGGGAGGAAAGTTAATTAAGAGAGAAAACGATGCAAGGCGTTTTGTTAGAAATATCAGAAAGAGATATCGGCGTCCCTTTGACTGCATCGAGCTCGGATGCGCTGACAAGGAAAAAAATCTTCCTGGACCAAAACAGTTTTTGACCAGGCAGCCGGTTAAATCTGGAGCAGAAAGATTATAGCAAGGAAGAGAGAGTGGCGACAGAAAAAAACCAACCACTACTTTGTGGGTTTGTGAAAAATAAAACAAATTAAGAAGACATCAGGGAGGAAAGTATGGAGAAACTATTTTAGATAATAATGAGGAAAATGTGTGCCCGTCAAAACTGCAAACTCACCTGGGAATACGTTGGCATAGTGCATCATGGATCATGAGTGACAGCCACTCGTAGAAATGTTACTCACCTTCAGCGCTTCTTAAGTTACATGGTAAATTGGAGCATACAAGTTTGAACACGCATGCAAATCGTCAATTTCCACTCTTCATTTTACAGTTTGTTTCAAATAATGTTCAACTAATTATCTCAATTGTTTAGTTCACATTATGATTTTGACTGCCGGAACAGTGCGCAGTATGGGAGGTTTCTAGAATCAATGTGTTTTATCCATTGATGGTAGAGGGGAGATCGGAGGCGTAAAAAGAAGGTGGAGCTAAATGGACGGAGAGGGAGGGCTTTCCACCCAAACAGACTCAGGCCTTGGGGAATGAACAGGTTGCCCTATCCCAGGAAACCCCGCACTGCCGACCACCACCCCCCGGCCGCTGAAGCAGCATAGGTCACAGGAGAGATGCCGACCCCCCGGGTCACCCCCTATGCTGTCTACCTATAAATAGGGAACCCGACCCTGATCCCGAGACCGACTGTGCCCGAAGGAAAGCAAAGTCCACCGAACCTTTTGCTTTGTTACGCCCTGTTAGAGGTGGCTTTGATGTTTTCGAGTTTTCAACTTGAGAGCACCCAGTTGACTGGCTTAGGGAAACAGTGCGAAGATTATACATGAGTACACGGGTGACTCGTCAAATTGCGGACGTTTACTTTCTCATATTGAATGCCTTCTCTCCTACTTATTCTATTTGATCTAAAAAATATTATAGTTGTTCTTATCTATCTACTCGTTCTTTCGTCCAGCTATCCGATTACCATACCCACCTGTCCTGTCGTCTGTATGTCTGTCTCTCTCTGCTTTTGTCATACTGCCTCACTAAGTCCGTCTGTTTGTCTGTGTGTCAGCTCGTCTGTGTGTCTGTCTGTCTGTATGTCTATCTGTCTGTCTGTCTGTATGTGTGTCTGTCTGTGTGTCTGTGTGTCTGCCTGTCTGTCTGTCTGTCTGTCTGTCTGTCTGTCTGTCTGTCTGTCTGTCTGTCTGTCTGTCTGTCTGTCTGTCTGTCTGTCTGTCTGTCTGTCTGTCTGTCTGTCTGTCTGTCTGTCTGTCTGTCTGTCTGTCTGTCTGTCTGTCTGTCTATCTGTCTGTCTGTCTGTCTGTCTGTCTCTCTCTCTCTCTCTGTCTCTCGTTTCTCACAACACACACGCGCGCGCGCGCGCGCGCTTACAAACGCTTACACCTCTAGAATAACACATCCGAGTCATTTGCATCCGCAGACTGACGGCAAAAGTCAGGGGCCCACATGGCACGCCAGAAGAGTAGATCGCAACTCTTGGGAGGACGACTGCAATCAGGAGGGTGGGCTGCAGAGATGACCAACTCTCTAGGGAAGTCAGTATGACTAGAGTGGTCAGCTGATCACCTCCTCGGGGAGGGCAGGAATAACACCAAGATGGAAATGGTGGCGCCAGGGATCTCTGCAAATAAGGGAAAGATGCTTAAAGTTAAAGAGAGATGGAGAGAGTGTGGACGGGGCGGGGGTAGGGGACTGAGGGAATGTTGAAAGGGGGGCGGGAGGGGGGGATGTTGGCTGCTCTCCCAAGGTTGTGGGACAAAGAATGTTTGAAAGATAGTACTTGAAGCTGAAGAATGAAGGGGATTAGTAAAAGCAGGGTGCGGAATAGGGGAGGAGAGGTGCAGTGAAAATGGGTAGGGTTGTTTGCCCCCCCCCCCCCCCAAGTTGCGAGACAGAGGTTGTATGGAAGATGGTACTTAAAGCTGAAGAAGGTGATGGATGAATAAAAGAAAGAAGGGGGTGTGTTGGAGGGGTGGGTGGGTGGGATGGGATGGGGCAAGGCTGGTTGCCCGCCCAAGGTTGCGAGACAGAGGGTCGTATTTGAGATGAACTTGAAGCTGATGAAGGGGGTAGATGAATAAGCGGAGTGAGGGTTACGGGGGAACGGGGGGTGGCGTGAGGAGGAAGGGGGGGTGAGGGCATCGTGCCGGTAGAGATTCATTGGACAGAGACTTCCGGAGGAGAATGCTGGCTTGATTGAGAGTCAGATGTCCCCACACTGAAATCCCCACCACTCGTGATGTGCTGACGTCGACGCTGTCTTGGAGGTCTTGACTACGTGTCGCCACCGTCTTAGCAGTACGCTCTTGGAGTTTGTATATTTGCCCGAACGTCCATCGCATTTGACACTCTATAACGGAAATTTCATCATCCATCTTTTTTAAAACTAAAGTCTCCTGTGGAACTCACTTCTTATTGATGTAGTCCTTAGGAATCAGAAATTGTGTTTTTGTAGATAGTGATTCCAGTGAAACCGCGGACAGGTTGGGAGATGAAGCAATTGCATGCATCGCGACAGTTTTGATTGTGACGCATCCCTAGGGTCGAAGTCACCAGAAACTTAATCAAGAGTTGCTGTCAGTTTCGAAAGAAGTACCCATCAAATGACTGGATAACAAAACTTTACCACGCCAACTTAAAAAAAAATTGTGACGTAAGGAAACATTCGAGCGTTTGTGACAACTACATGGAAACGGATACATAAGTGTATGTTTGTGCGTTCCATAGCATGCTCGAAGATGAAGCGAAAACTAAACGCTCTGAGGAAAAACAGAGGTTCGGTGCATATTGCCTCCCTTTGCAATGACTTCGAGTAAGGCCATTAATTTCCGTTAAGAAGATTGGACGTTCTAGTGACTCAGCATCACCCACTCCAAGTTATCCGTAGCGGAAATGTTCCAACAGATGGACAGAGAGAGAGAGAGAGAGAGAGAGAGAGAGAGAGAGAGAGAGAGAGTTCAAATTTCGGTCTTTTATTGTTTCAGGCCAATGGCCTATGAGTCATCTAACATTTGTACAGGACAATATCATCTATATATATATATATATATATATATAATATATATATATATATATATATATATATATATATGTGTTACAGTCAAATCGGAAATCAGGCATTCTCCGAGAATGCCTGAAAGTTTAGGCATTCACGGTAAATCCCTGGTTTGATCAGGCAATTCCGGTAATGAAATAGGCTGTCAGGCATTATCGGAGAATGCCTACCGCTCACAATCTGAGTTTTGAATGGCTGGGGTCATAATTGGTTTCACGCCTCTTTTGTACTCTCTTTCTCTCTCTCTCTCTCTCTCTCTCTCTCTCTCTCTCTCTCTCTCTCCTCTCTCTCTCTCTCTCTCTCTCTCTCTCTCTCTCTCTCTCTCTCTTAATTTGAAGGCATTCAATTAAAGAACATAATGATGAAATCAGTTAAATTTATTAATTCTAACAACTACAATGTACATTAAAACAGATCTTTCTGTCAACAATTCATTTGTTTCCACAAGTCAAGGATTGGTGACGCCGACTGTTGCACTTCAGGCATGCAATTAAAGAACATAATGATGAAATTCAGTTAAATTTATTAATTCTAACAACTACAATGTACATTAAAACAGATCTTTCTGTCAACAATTCATTTGTTTCCACAAGTCAAGGATTGGTGACACCGACTGTTGCACTTCAGGCATGCAATTAAAGAACATAATCCACAGATCCTTGGGACTGAGGGTGTCTCGGCTTGCCATGGACAAGTTTCAGTTCAGGCCACAATGTTTTCAGTTCCTTGATAATTGCTGCAGTGAATTCAGAACCATTGTCCGATTGTAGGATGACAGGAGCTCCAAGTAGTGCAAAGATGTCCATCAACTGAGTTGCTACCTCACAAGCTCTTTTTGAGGTCAGGGGTCGCAACACAACGAATTTTGTAAGATGGTCTTGATAAACCATTATCCACTTGTATTGACCATCATCCATCGACTGAAAGTCAATCAGGTCAACTTGACACCTGAATGAAAAATCACTTGAAAGGATGGGTTTCACAACAACTCCTTTTGTTTTCTGTCGTTTTGTCTTCTCTTGGCATACCTTGCAGAAATACTTGAAAAGTTCTACGCTTTCTCTGTGCACATTTGCAAATTCCTGTTCAAGTTCCTTTAGAACTCTGTCCCTTTCACCGTGTCCTGTGGCAAGATGAGCTGTTCTGATCACGTCGAATGTGTCTTCAATTGTCACATAGTAGATCGGGGTTTCAGCAGGTGACTTTCGTTTCTTTATCAGCTTGTCCATGTTCCCGCATCGAAGGATTTCACACCTGATTCAAAATCAAGAGATCACTATTTTATTACCTGTGTCTGCGCGTGTGTGCGTGTGAGTGCGTGCGTGCGTGTGTGTGTGCGTGCGTGTGTGTGCGTGCGTGTGTGTGTGTGTGTGTGTGTGTAAGAGAGAAGTGATAAAATTCTTTATACAAGGAGAACAAAATCGAAAATGGGAAAGAGAGAGAGAGACAGAGACAGAGACAGAGACAGAGACAGAGACAGACAGACAGACAGACAGACAGACAGACAGACAGACAGACAGACAGACAGACAGACAGACAGACAGACAGACAGACAGACAGACAGACAGACAGACAGACAGACAGACAGACAGACAGACAGACAGACAGACAGACAGACAGACAGACAGACAGACAGACCGACATATTTGAGAGAGAGGGAGCAACGAGAGGGATATAGAGGAGTCTACTTACTTCGAAAACAGCTTGTACTGACGTGGAGTTTTCCGACTTTCGTTTTCCATCATCTCTTCAAGTATTTGAAAATATTTTGACTTTGGCATCAAGTGGTTTTCATTTTTGGCGTACTTTTGAAAGAGTAACTGATTAAATCGGACTTCCACCGATTCTGTTTCCTCCATTGCTACCCTCAACATTGAGAGCAACGTCACAATGGAACTCGCATTATACTGAAAGTGAACTCCAATCACTCCAAACTCAGCGAAAAGGGGAAAAAGTTAAAGAGACAATGAGAGAGAGACTCACATAAGAGAAACTCACAATAAATTAAGGCCGGTTATATAAAAACAAACTCTAATCACTCCGAACTCCGGGGGGAAAAAAACTAAAAATTCATGCAAGACAGGCTATGTAAAAACAGACAAGGTCTCAGGTCACACATGGAAGAGAAACTCACTAATAATTCATGCAAGGCAGACTATGTAAAAGCAGACAAGGTCAGAACAACCCGTTTTGCCTAACAGTCAGGCAAAACGGGAAATTTGTACAAGTAGTTTTTAGGCATTTCCTGATACTGCCTGAAAATTTTCAGGCATTACCGGTATTGCCTGATCAAACCAGGGATTTACCGTGAATGCCTAAACTTTCAGGCATTCTCGGAGAATGCCTGATTTCCCGATTTGACTGTAACATATATATATATATATAACCCAAACGGTTTTTGTCTATCTGTCCGGATGTCTGTCCGTCTGCTCTATGCGTTTGGCCGCCCATGCACGGATCTCCGCGAAATTAGGCATGTTGCTCCCCCGTGACTGGATGGGGGGGGGGGGGGGGGATGGGGGGGGGGGGGGGGGGGGGGGTAGTCGCCACGTTTTGGAAGCCGTACCTCCGACCGTTCCAGAGATATTCCCTCTGGAACTTTTTAGTCATGGGACTGTTGACGGCAAAGGGAGGCAACTCGGCTCCAATGCGTGCTTCGTGAGAGGGTAAAGGGAGGCAACTCAGCTCCAATGCGTGCTTCGTGCTGCACGAGGTTTTACGGGTCCGAGCTCGCTCATCTCATCACACGTTGATGTTTGGTAAATGTGAGGGAAAAGGTCGAGATGGGAAAAGATGGAGACGGGAAAAGGTGGAGACGGGAAAAGGTAGAGACGGGAAAAGATGGAGATGGGAAAAGGTGGAGACGGGAACAGGTGGAGACGGGAAAAGGTGGAGACGGTGGACACGGGAAAAGGTGGAGATGGGAAAAGGTGGACACGGGAAAAGTTGGAGACGGGAAAAGGTGGAGACGGGAAAAGATGGAGATGGGAACAGGTGGAGACGGGAAAAGGTGGAGACGGGAACAGGTGGACACGGGAAAAGGTGGACACGGGAAAAGGTGGAGACAGGAAAAGGTGGAGACAGGTAAACCATTTAGTGCAGTATAAATTACAGAAGTTTTTTTATATTACAGTTTCTAGAATTTACTTCAGGTCTCAAGACAACTGATATTGCCTAAAAGAGATTAGCAATAATTTGCTTCGTCTCTGCAAAGCATAATAGATATACAGGTAGATCGCTACTTGTCAAGTTTTTGAGTTAATAGTATTCTATATTATCAATGATTCATAAAGTTAACTTCTTTATCCCTCCAGGTTTACTGGAGGTCCTCACAGCTTTATCTGTGTGTGTGTGTGTGTGTGTGTGTGTGTGTGTGTGTGTGTGTGTGTGTGTGTGTGTCTGTCAGTCTGTCAGTCACGACTTAACGGCTGATATCTCAAAAACTACAAGACGGATTTCCTTGACATTTTGCACACTTACTGGAAGTGAGGTCCAATTGAGTGTGTCAAATTTTCAGAATCGAGGTTTGAAAACAAAGTGACTTTTGTACGTTTTGGTGTTGCCAAGAAAACGCTACAACAGAGTCCAATGCAAAATGTGTGACGTGATCATTTGACGTCGAATAACGTGACGTAATTTCGAGGAGAAAGAAGGATTTTTTATTTTATGATGCGGGTCGTTTCCTACCCTGGACGTTTCGTACCTAGTCGTTTCGTACCCTAACCTAGCGTTAGGGTTAGAGTTAGGGTTAGGGTTAGAGTTAGGGTTAGGGTTAGGGTTAGGTTAGGGTTAGGTTTAGGGTTAGGGTAGAAAAGGTACGAATCAACTAAATGAGGTACACAACGATCAGGGTACGAAACGTCCAGGGTACGAAATGTTCAGGGTACGAAACGTCATGTATTCGCTTGGTTGTAGGGGATGCACGTACGGGTTCGAATCCACACATAGCCTTTTTTTGTTAGTGTATGTATGGTGTTCGAGAG
>JAWQFJ010019318.1:30000-50000 GCA_034096865.1 Theodoxus fluviatilis | reverse complement strand
ACACTTGTTGGTTGGGGGTGAGAATAGACCCACCGCGTTCCCCAACGCGATTCGCGGGAGGCGAGTAACTAGAGAAAGTTAGACTTGACGCTCTTATTCTAACCAGCGCTTATGATTTATCATGATCAATCGCCTTACATGACCTGCAAAGGCTAATTGGCCGTAACACTATTCATATGTCCCTAACTACTGCGGCTATTTTAACACCGAAAACTACAGTCTCTAGTGTTTGCCTGTATGGATGGTTACTATTTTTGGTCATTGTGACCATGGGGATGACGGAGTATTCAACACTAGATCAGCCACAAAACATATTTCACTACTGCAACTTCATCACAACATTTGATCCGTTAATCTAGAAAAGTTCACAGAGATTGTGACGGTGTTTTCCTTTTTCCTCTCTCCATCAAGACGTGACCACCATGCATCAGTTATAAAAGTGACATTTTCAATACAAAACGTGTCGATCATTTTGAAACAAACAAACAAACAAAAAATTCTCCATTCCTTATTAATCCTCTGTCGAGCAAGAGACATGTGTTTTCACCTCAGCCTGTCGTTGTTGAACGTTATCAAACGCTGCCGCGCCTTCGCGCGCTGTCGTGCAGGTCTTCCATGATTCGGGCGATGGAGCCGCTCTCTCCCTCGGGAGGCGGACCTGCCCGATCGTCCGTGTCACGCCGGTTCCAACTCTCTGGGGACGCTTCATTTCAAACCTGTTTGATCTTCGCTGCAAATCAATTCCATGTTTTGCCCCTGCCAGTATGACGGGTCACGACACGGCGCCTGCCGCGCCCTCCACCGTCCGCGCCCGCTGATGACGTTGTCCGTGGAGCCTGGTCCTCTGCGGAAACTGGAGCGTCTCCTGGGGGGAGTCTGCTTGTTCTCTGTGCAGTGTGGCGGCGTTGGTGATCATGATGTGGTGGTGGATGTGATGGTGATTATTGATGATGATGATGATGATGATGATGATGATGATGATGATGATGATGATGATGAATGATGATTGATGACTCATGATTGATGACTGATGATGATGGTGGTGGTGGTGGTGGTTGTAGTGCTGCTGCTGCTGCTGCTGCTGGTGCTGGTGAAGTTGGTGGTGATGATGGTGGTGAAAGTGATGATAATTGATGACTGATGAATGATGATGATGGTGGTGGTGGTGGCGGTGGGTGGTGGTGGTAGCGGGTGGTGGTGGTGGTGGTGGCGGTGGGTGGTGGTGGTGGTGGTGGTGGTGGTGGTGGTGGTGGGTGGTGGTGGGGGTAGGTGGTGGTGGTGGTGGTTGGGGTGAAGACGGTTGTAATTGTAATGGAGGGGATGATGACAGTTGTAATGGTGATGATGATGGTGATTGTGATACGGATGGATGAATGGATAGATGTATGTGTGCATGGATGGATGGATGGATGGACGGATAGATGAGTGGATCGATGGATGGGTGGATGGGTGGGTGGGTGGATGGATGGGTGGGTGGGTGGATGAATGCATAAGTGGATGGGTCGATGGATGGCATGCTGGGTGGGTGGGTAAATGCGTGGGGGTGAGTGGGTGGATGGATGGATGGATGGGTGGGTGGGTAAATGCATAGGTGGGTGGGTGGATGAATGGATAGGTGGGTGGGTGGGTAAATGCGTGGGTGGGTGGATGGATGGATAGGTGGGTGGGTGGGTAAATGCATAGGTGGGTGGGTGGATGGATGGATAGGTGGGTGGGTGGGTAAATGCATAGGTGGGTGAGTGAATCGTGATGTCGGTGATGGCAGTGGTCACTATGATTGAGAGAATGCATTAGCTGCTGCTGCTGCTAATGATTATTATTGTGGTTTTTATTTATTAGTTTGAAAGATTTAAGTAGTGGTAGTGTTGATGCCAGTGGCAGTAGTGGCAGCAGCAGTAGCGGTACTACTTCTACTTTTTCTTGTTGTTCTCTGTTATCGCTATCATGAGCACAGCCCTCGAGGACAGCGTCGTTGCCCCCAGAATCACAGCGCCCACTTCGAAAGATTAGGAGGGAGAAAAGATCCATATTGCTGTGGAAAGTTGGGTCAATATTCTGGAGCAATATCTCCCCACGGGAAAGCCAGAGTGCATTGTGAGTTCTGCTCTCGCGCACAAGGACTTGTTTCCCCAATCAACAGTGATTTTGCTCGGCGGCACCTGGGCTTGAGGCAATGTTGACATGGACAGAATGGGGGCTAGCAGTGGGAGGGGGTGGTGGAGAATACTTGATGGGAGGAAGTGGATATATATAGGTAGGGAGAGAGTATAGACAGGAGTCGGGTGTGCGATGGAGATGGAGAGGCGAGAGTGGAATGGTGGTGGGGAGGGGGGGGGGGGGGATAGGATGATGGAGAAGGCATGAAAATTCAGTAACTTCGGTTTGACAAGGCATCCGGCTCACTCAGAACAACGGAATATGCCTACGATGTTTACTGAGTGCAATTAAAAACTACAGTCACAAGCCTTGTTTCTACGCATCAAGACCTGGTGGATACACTTAGGCAAAATACTCACCACCAGTGTTGCCTGAGAACAGGTAGATATTGACAACGATACCTTTGTCTGTGTAGGGACAGTGGTGAGTATTTAGAACGAAAGGCTTTGTAATCTGAACATCTGCATCTTCCGTGCTGGATACACTAAAGTGGTCTCTGGTCTATTAGAGTTTTTGGACACTTCTTTCACTAACGCCAGTTTTTATTTAAAACACACACAAACACACACACACACACACACACACACACACACACACACACACACACACACACACACACACACACACACACACACACACACACACACACACACACACATAAATATATATATATATATATATATATATATATATATATATATATATATATATATATATATATATATATATATATATACACCACACCCCACCCCCTCAAAACCTTTCGTTGTCTCGAACTTTCAAGTATCTTCAACCTCTTTTTAATTTAGGTGGTATAGTTAGTATTCCCCATAGTTTTGTGAAATATTTTCATGGGTAGGGTCAGAATTGAAAATGGAGACGAGAATGACTGGGGTTGGAGGGGAGGACAAGAAATATATCAGTGTGCTGTGTCGAGGGAGTTAAGTATTGTTGGAATAGGGGAGATGATGAGAATGGATAGTAAAGGAGTGTCACAGAAGTGAGGTTGATGTGAGCGTAGGAGACCAGATATTAAAGGGACTGGGGAAGGGGTGGGGTGGGGGGGGGGGGTGGGGGGGGCGAGGAGATTAGGGTGGGAGGGAAGAGAGTGTAGGGAGGAACAGGAGAGGGGGGAGGAAAGGGAGAGGGGGAGGAACAGGAGAGGGGGTAGGAACAGAAGAGGAGGGGGGGGGGGGACAGGAGAGAAGGGAGGAACAGGAGAGGGAGAAGGAAAGGGAGAGGGGGAAGGAACAGGAAAGGGGGTAGGAACAGAAGAGGGGGGGGGGGCAGGAGAGAAGAGAGGAACAGGAGAGGGAGAAGGAACAGGAGAGGGGGGAGGAACAGGAGAGGGGGGAGGGGAGGGGGGTCGCCAGGGACCAGGGGGTCACTAATCGAGAGAGCGGGGTCCTCAAACAGGGAGTGCGAGGTGCTTGTTGCGATCAATGGTCTCCAGTTCTAGCGGCAAACACGCTCTCTGTTGGGGCCGCGTTGGATGGCAGCTGCGCAGCAAGATATTGTGTCCGCAATTTCCGGCACAGCGGGTGATCTGCCGTGCTGCGCCAGGGAGGCAGGCCAATGAAGCTGCCCAGGAGTTTGTCGCCAGCCATCTCCAGTGTGCCTCACTTGCGCCTCGTCTGCTGGGTTAATTAGTGATTTGTTGTTGTTGTTGTTTTAAGTTCTGTGTGGAATCGTTTTGAGGTAGATCTGAAGTAGCCAATAATTGGTTCTGAGAGAGTTGGGGCAGTGTGGTTTATATTGATTATATTCTTCGGCTTCTCTTTGGGGGGTTTATTGCGGATAGAATCATCAGTTACATATCCAACGCTACGACGAAAGTGTATGAAGTTGATAATGAATACTTTTTAGTTTTAAAAATTTTGTTTTTCTGTTCACTCGCTTTGGAATGTCCTGTGTAAGAACTTCTTCGACAACCAGTGGCGCGTTCACCAAGGACGCCATTGAGCGGAAAGGGAGCGAGTTGCACGCAAATCATTCGCTCTCGGAACCCGGAGTCAGAGTGCGAGCGTGACAAAACGTGATCCGCGAACGGTCCTCTGATCACGTGACGTCACGCCTCGTCTCTATCGTGATCGCGCACCTGTAGAAATGTTTCACCCTCATCGGACAGGAACATAAGCAATTGTGCATTTTCACGGTCATCGTCTTTTTGCTATTGATGAGGCCAGTTTTCTCGCAGTAGGAAGTCATAGGACAGACAAAGACGAAGACGACGATGATGACGACGTAGATGATGACGATGACGACGACGATGATTATCACGACGACAACGGCAACGACGATTGCGACGACGACGACGACGACGAAGATGAGGATGATGATGGTAATAGTGGTGATGATGATGGTGATGTGATGATGGTGATGGTGGTGGTGATGATGATGGTGATGTGATGATGATGATGGTGATAGTGGTGATGATGACGGTGATGATGGTGATGATGATGATGATGATGATTGATGATCATGATGATGATGATGATGATGATGATGATAAGGAGGAGGAGGAGGAGGAGGTGGTGGTGGTGGTTGATTTCCCTATAACGAACTCTATCAATCCCCATCGACAAATATCTGCCTTGAAAATGCTCCCATCATGCTTTGCGCACAGACGCGACCACGTGACCAGAGAATGATGACATTGTCGCTCGGGGCTGTGAAAACACATCACTCTCCCAGGTCCTCTGTTTGGCCTGGCTCTGAAAAAACAGCCCAGGGAATGTTGCCCTGACCCACCTCAGGAATCGATCTCTTCCCTCTACCCCCTCCCCCCTCTTTCTGCCTCCCCCCCCCCCCCTCCCTCTACCCCCTTTCTCTTTGTCCTTTACTCCCCCACCCTGTTTGAACCTGTTCTGGTCGCAACAACTAACCTATTTGCACCGACTCCGACACAATTTATAGTACACGAGGTGTGAGATTGATCGTTTGGAAACGTTTGCGCTGTTGTTTGGTCCGTTCGCCTTATTTGTGCCTTGTTTGTTGATAGCTGGCGTGGCTGAGAACGTTTGCATGCGTTTTGCCACGTCGCCTGGCTAACTTGACCTGACAGCGGCTTATTAGTGAGACATGAAGTGCTGTGGGAGTCTCTGTAAATGTGTTTGCGTTGTGACCGGCTCGCATGAACTGATTGAAGCCTGTTATCTGGTAATTAGATGCTCGATGAGCGCTCGCTAACGTTTTCGCGTTGTGTTTAGCTAACTAGAGCTGACCGCTGTGTTTAGCTAACTAGAGCTGACCGCTGTGTTTAGCTAACTAGAGCTGACCGCTGTGTTTAGCTAACTAAAGCTGACCGCTGTGTATGCTTTGGATACGTGAGGCACCTGGGAAGTCTTGGCAAACTTGTTCGCGCCGTGTCTGGCTCGCTTTAAGCAACTGCAGTTCAGTATTGGATAATGACATGCTCGAGGAACGTTTGCGAACGGTTTGGCGTTGTGTTTATCTCGCGTGAGCTGAACGTGTCTTATCCCTCATTTCTTGAAGCGTGGGAGTACAGATGTGTGGATGGATGGATGGATGGATGGATGGATGGATGAATGGATGGATGCATGGATAGATGGAATGATGGATGGATGAATGAAATAATGGGAAAATGGGTGCATGGATGGATGGATGTGTGGATAGATAGAATGACGTATGGATGGATGGATGGATAGATGGATGTATGGATAGATGGAATGATGGATGCAGCGATGGATGGACTGATTCATGGGTGGATGCATGAAATGATGGATGTATGGAATGATGGATGGATGGGTTTTGAAGACGCACCAGCAATTGTAGGCTGTGCAAGTATACGTGCGAGGAGGACGCTTGCAAAAGGCATTACAGACACAAAGCCACAGCATAAGTGCACACAACTACACGCTTGCAAAAGGCATTACAGACACAAAGCCACAGCATAAGTGCACACAACTACACGCTTGCAAGCAGACAACGTTAACAGCCTCGTATTAAGATAGTTTGCTGTTTGACTAAGCTTTTGAATAGCTTTGTTTCCTCGTCTGTGGTTTCGCATGTCAAAAAGATGAGATTGACACAGAGAAGAAGATACGCGCTTGTCAAGAAGCGCTTCTTCCTTGCTGAATCGCCACCGCCAACTTCCGAGCCTCATGTTGCCGAGTGTCTCCACAGAAGTCGCGAGTGTAACAGTTGGCACTTGGCGTTTTTTAAATTTTAATTTTATTATTTATAGTTACTATTCATTTGGGAGAGAGAGCGACAGATAAATAAATAAAAACATTTAGTAACTATCCAGATTGGAGGGAGAGAAAGGTAAATATTCAAAATGGCCTTAGTGACGGATATTCTTAATTAATGACCTACAATTCTTACCACGTAGCCAACGTTAATATAATCTGTTTGTATTTCAGGCGTTCTGGCGATGGCATTTGGGTTCATTTCATTGGCCCTGATAGATATCACCACGCAGGCGCAAACATTGCCAGAAAAGTCTATTCTACGTTACAAGAACACTCACAGAAATGACTATTCCTTGTGTGTCGTTGCAAGCAAAAGTCTTTGAATGCGCAGATAAGTTACTTTTCTCCCATGGCGAACAAGCTTTGATCTTGTAGACATCCTAAACGGATGCGCTTTTTTGGGACACTGTGGTCGAGTGGTCAGCATGTTTGACCTGCCGCTGCTGACCACTAGTGGGTGCGGCGTTCGGTACAGCGCGGATCCCGGAGTTGCATCATTGGGCAAAGTGCGTAACTCACCCAGGTGTAAAACCGGGTGCTGTGAGGGCTGAGCTGGAAAACTGAGAAAGTTATCTGTAGCGCTTTTTCTTTCGCAGTTCGGTTGCATGCTCCCCAGAGAAGTGAGACAGTGTGCAGACGGTTGCATGCTCCCCAGAGAAGTGAGATAGTTTGCAGACGGTTGCATGCTCCCCAGAGAAGTGAGATAGTGTGCAGACGGTTGCATGCTCCCCAGAGAAGTGAGACAGTGTGCAGACGGTTGCATGCTCCTCAGAGAAGTGAGACAGTGTGCAGACGGTTGCATGCTCCCCAGAGAAGTGAGACAGTGTGCAGACGGTTGCATGCTCCCCAGAGAAGTGAGATAGTGTGCAGACGGTTGCATGCTCCCCAGAGAAGTGAGACAGTGTGCAGACGGTTGCATGCTCCCCAGAGAAGTGAGGCAGTGTGCAGACGGTTGCATGCTCCCCAGAGAAGTGAGACAGTGTGCAGACGGTTGCATGCTCCCCAGAGGAGTGAGAAAGTGTGCAGACGGTTGCATGCTCCTCAGAGAATTGAGGCAGTGTGCAGACGGTTGCATGCTCCCCAGAGGAGTGAGACAGTGTGCAGACGGTTGCATGCTCCCCAGAGAAGTGAGACAGTGTGCAGACGGTTGCATGCTCCCCAGAGGAGTGAGACAGTGCGCAGACGGTTGAAATAGTAGCCCGATGACCAAGGGACATAACTGTGCGGTTTGAGCACCGTTAAATGAGTGGGAAGTTGCAATATGACAACAGGCACCATGAGGGCGTAAACTGATGGACGTGGGGAGGCGGCTGCTGTGTTTACGATGGCATGGCAGCTGTCAGACTCCCGCCTTGCAACAAGAGCCTGCTAATAGGAAAATGTGTGTGCACGTCTTTAGGCAGTTGGCAGGTGTTTTTGATGTCAACATGAAGGGAGACAGCACAAATACCTTGGTGGAAAGTTATCCTAGGTGATCTACAGTGCGAACGCCCTTTAGGCATGGCTCCTGGGATTTTATAGTCCAGGTTTATGACCTGTTTGCAGAAAAAGCAAGACCCGTGCGGAAGGCTTTCCATACACGTCTGCTGATAGTCCCAGACTTCCCTGTTTGGACTACACAAGCACCTGCAGTCCACTTGCATTTCGGGGGCCTACGCTAACTGTGGCTTTGTTTTTGTATTGCCTTCTGCAACATGCCAAGTGTCGAGCGCGGTAAAAGCACAGATATCGCTCTCGCCTTTTGTGCTGGCCCACTCCAAACCGTGACAGGTGTCTGGCAGAGAAACCCACGTTGTTGACGGTGGCAGACCAAGATAGGATCGGAGCCTACGTTTGTCTTCTTATGGTCAATACCCTTCCATGCCCACGGCACACACGAAACGGTATCTCCGAGCATTGTGGGTAATGCGAGGGTGTCGATCCACGGAGCAGCGTGTTTGCGTTATGCGTTATGGCAATGTTAGGAAAGCATGGGCGTGTCAGTGTTGCTCGACTTTCGCTTGTTTTGGCTGGAAAGGTGGGACGGAAATGAACACTTACCGAGACTGACCTCCGATCTACACTGGACATCGATACGTACTCTCGATGAACCTTTCAGCCCCGTCTGGGTAGTGTTGATCTCTTGATCTGCTTTCTGTGAGTTCTGACTTTGTCCTTTGTTTGTCCTGCCATCTAGGTCAAACGCCATAGTTGTCTTTGATTAGAACAGCGAGAATAGACACACGAGTCGATTAACCCTTTTTTGTTTAGGAATAAACAGCGTAGTTTTGGATATGTACGATGCTGTTTTATTTTTTGGGAGGGAATATTGGTAAGATTGTTTGCATTACAGTGATCAAATCGTCTTCATTGTGTCGGCGTCTCTGCATGAATGATAAGGTTGATGTACGTATGTATCTTTGGATGATGCCATCTTTATGAGGCGTGGTTCTCTGTATCTCTGTGTTTTCCTGTCTGTATCTGTGCATGATGTTTGGTGCGTGCGCTTTGGTTTCTTTGTTGGACTGGATGATTGGACGTTTGTTTCTTTCCTTTCACCCAACTCAGATCTGTATGTGTATTCCCAGCTCTCTCTCTCTCTCTCTCTCTCTCTCTTCATGAGCCTGTGGCCTAACGAATAAAGTTTTTGTTCGTTCGTTCGTTCGTTCCCTCCCTCCCTCCCAGCCAGCTGAAATCCAGAGCTCCCGCTGATGCCATTCTCGGAGAGAGCCACGGTATTCCCGTGAGAGAGGACATTCTCTGGGAATGCAGCACGTTAGCACCGCTCTGCCCTTCATAGAACCAGGTCCCCAGTCCTCTCCTCTCCAGTTGCAATGCAGAACAAGCCTGTGACTTTGCTTTTGAAGGACGAAGCTGTGAGGTTTTGCTTTGTAACTCGACTTGTCGCGTGCCCTGTCGTCCTCTGTGGCATTTGGGCTGCAGAGCTTTAGGTCTCTGTCTCGAAACGCTGCGTGTTCGCACGTCTCCCTGACTTGTCGCATGGTGGCGCCACGGTCGAGATGGATTTGGCGGGAAAACGTGCCCCTTGCTGTTGGCACTCAATGAATGTTGCATCCCAGTGTGTGCTGGGGGTCAGGATTCACCCGCCGCGTCTTCCTACATCATTCGTAAGAAACAGATGACTAGAGACCTCGTGACTAACTTGTGCTTACTCTGACCAGTGATTTTCGAGATCAATGGCCTTACATAGACTGTATAGGCTGATAGGACATAAAGATCACTCCATTCATTCTTTTATTCATTCATTCATATTCCCATTCGTTCGTTTTGAATGAAATGCGGCCAAAGTTATCGGATGTTAAGTCGCATACTCGCTTGTCATGTTTTCTGTGTTTCTGACTTTCCATCTCTTTCTCTGTTTCTCTCTTTCTCCGTCTTTGTGTTTGTATTTCTGGTGTATTTATATTTGTCCGTGTCTCTGTGTGTATGTTTCTCTGTGTGTATGTGTATGTACCTCTCTCTCTCTGTCTCTCTCTCTCTGTCTCTCTCTCTCTCTCTCTCTCTCTCTCTCTCTCTCTCTCACACACACACACACACACACACACACACACACACACTCACACACACTCCTTCCTGGTCGACCACGTAGGGTTAATATCCTCGCCATCGTCCTTTCCCTCTGTCTCCCCCCAGGGACACTAAGCAGGCTTTTCTAGTTGCTTTGCTCTTTGCTGTATTGCCCGGCCTGGCCAGTTGGCAGTATGTCAGTGTGCATTAGCTCACACCAAAAAAAGAGAAGGAAGCCCACAGTCGGGCTGTCGCCTCGGGAAAGTCAGGCGACAGATTTCTTTAAATGCTAGAAAGAGACGTGGATTTCTACTGTAGTCAGGCTAGTTCGATTTCGCGGAGGTTCCCTCATTACCGAGTTGTCCCTTGAGACTGTGCTACCATAACTGTCTGGCTGCCCGACGGCTGTCGTTGTTTGCTTGCAGATGTAGTGCGGTGTCGAGAATTAGTCTGTAGGCAGAGTGATCAAACGGAGAGGGAATCCCTATGGAAGTGCATGTATGAAGTGCGATAGCCGTCTCCCCGTGTCTGACTTTTCGACTGTCTGTGCGTGGTGTAGCTGCTTTGTTTGCTAATGGACTCTGTGTGTGCGTTCGTATGTGTGTGCGTTCGCGCGCGCATTCACGTGTGTGTGTGTGTGTGTGTGTGTGTGTGTGTGTGTGTGTGTGTGTGTGTGTGTGTGTTTGTAACTGCCTGAGTGCCTGCCTGTGCGTCTATCTGCCTCTCTGTCTGTCCGTCCGTCCGTCCGTCTGTCTGTCAGAAACAGCAAAATAAACATTTCGGCAGTTTACTATTGTGGTAGCACAAACCCTGTGGCAGAAACCGGAAATGCTCCTGGGCACTGCGCAGTGACAGGGGCGGAAGTGATGAGGATTGTGGGACGAGGAGGAGGGAATGGTGGGATTACGACTGCCAGGAGAAATCCCCCAATGTCACCCAGGCAGACTGTGAAATGGAAAGTTGTATCGACGTTTTCTTAACACCGTCGCACACGTAGAAACAGAAATATGTTTTCCCTCAACAAAATAAACTTTTCCTCGTGTGCGAGCAGTTATTCCAGTGAACTTTTGGTTTCACAAAGAGGATTTAATAATTTAAGATTTTATTTTCATCCCGGCATTATTCTGAAACAAGTGTGCCCGTCAGCCAATAGGAACGCTCCTTCCTCTGCCCGTCAGCCAATGGGAACGTTTCTTATTTCTTTTGCCCGCCACCTTCCTTCTTGTGACCGTCAGCCAATGGGAACATTCCTTCTTCTGCTCATTAGCCAATGGGAACGCTCCTTTCTTCTTCTGCCCATCAGCCAATGGGAACGCTCCTTACTTCTTGTGCCCGCCAGCTTCTCCTTGTGACCGTCAGCTTTCTGCTTGTGACCGTCAGCCAATGGAAACACTCCTTACTTTTTGTGCCCATCAGCCAGTGGGATCGCTACTCCGTGTGCCCTGCAAGCAATGAGAACGCTCTTAATTACATCTCACCGACACAGGATCCTCAGCAAGCGACTCTGGAAGCGAACAGTTGTGAGCACCCAGCTTCTGCCTCGCCTCCTCTGCAGCCATTCATACACCACTTTCGTTTGTCCCCGCCCTCGTCTTCTCTCCTCTGCAGCCATTCATACACCCCTTTCATTTTTTCCTCGCCCTCGTCTTCTCTCCTCTGCAGCCATTCATACACCCCTTTCCTCGCCCTCGTCTTCTCTCCTCTGCAGCCATTCATACACCCCTTTCGTTTTGTCCTCGCCCTCGTCTTCTCTCCTCTGCAGCCATTCATACACCCCTTTCGTTTTGTCCTCGCCCTCGTCTTCTCTCCTCTGCAGCCATTCATACACCCCTTTCATTTTGTCCTCGCCCTCGTCTTCTCTCCTCTGCAGCCATTCATGCACCCCTTTCATTTTGTCCTCGCCCTCGTCTTCTCTCCTCTGCAGCCATTCATACACCCCTTTCGTTTTGTCCTCGCCCTCGTCTTCTCTCCTCTGCAGCCATTCATACACCCCTTTCCTCGCCCTCGTCTTCTCTCCTCTGCAGCCATTCATACACCCCTTTCATTTTGTCCTCGCCCTCGTCTTCTCTCCTCTGCAGCCATTCATACACCCCTTTCATTTTGTCCTCGCCCTCGTCTTTTCTCCTCTGCAGCCATTCATGCACCCCTTTCATTTTGTCCTCGCCCTCGTCTTCTCTCCTCTGCAGCCATTCATGCACCCCTTTCATTTTGTCCTCGACCTCGTCTTCTCTCCTCTGCAGCCATTCATGCACCCCTTTCATTTTGTCCTCGCCCTCGTCTTCTCTCCTCTGCAGCCATTCATGCACCCCTTTCATTTTGTCCTCGCCCTCGTCTTCTCTCCTCTGCAGCCATTCATGCACCCCTTTCATTTTGTCCTCGACCTCGTCTTCTCTCCTCTGCAGCCATTCATGCACCCCTTTCATTTTGTCCTCGTCCTCGTCTTCTCTCCTCTGCAGCCATTCATACACCCCTTTCATTTTGTCCTCGCCCTCGTCTTCTCTCCTCTGCAGCCATTCATACACCCCTTTCATTTTGTCCTCGCCCTCGTCTTCTCTCCTCTGCAGCCATTCATACACCCCTTTCATTTTGTCCTCGCCCTCGTCTTCTCTCCTCTGCAGCCATTCATACACCCCTTTCATTTTGTCCTCGCCCTCGTCTTCTCTCCTGCAAGATGACCACAACGGCAGCATTAGCAGCAAGTAAATCGTCGCTGACTGACGCCATTGTTGCGTAGAATATATCTCCAACAATGACGCCACGAACCATATATGGTGATGGGTAGAGTCAACTAATTTGCATTATTAACATTTCTCCATCTGCGAATACCTCAGGTGAAACCAAAAATGTTCTGGACCAGGGAAACGGAAACAGAAGATTGTTACAGCGTGTCTGCTATGGACTTTCCTGGTTTTTACTTCTTCTTATATATATATATATATATATATATATATATATATATATATATATATATATATATATATATATATATATATAATAAGATAAGAAAGAAACACGTCTTGTGTATACAATACACATTATTAGCTAGCAGATGTAGGAATAAATCCACAAATGTACCCGTTACGGGGGTCTTCCTTCTATATTTTGAGACTTATTTATATGTATGCAATGCAGAGTGTTTACCGTTACAATATGGTACTCACAAGGTAGTGAAAGCATTTTGGGTGATGGGAATAGATATCTGGGAATGCGAACTGCGCGATGAGGAGAAAGATGAAATGTGCTTTGAAGAAATGAAAAGCCTCAAAGCCCCGGGTCCGCAAGGATGTCATGGTGACTGTCTGCACATGGCCAGGGAGAAATAGCTACCCCATTCCTCTCACCCACAGTACTTGATACCGTGTTGGAAGCTCATGTGTTCCCATGGTCTTGATCACGGTTCGTCTTTGTTCCTTTCTCCACACAAAGAGCAGAAAAAGGCAGAAAAATGAGTTGAAGATAGATTCTGCCACCGGGGTAGTGATTTCGAGTTCCGGGGTTGGGTGGATGGGCGAGGGGGATGGGGGTACTGATGCAAGAAAAGGATTGTGAAGAAAATTGTTTTCCTCAACCCTCTAAACAACTCCGCTCTTTCATCCTATTCACATTCCTGAAAGTAACACGAATTATTTCAACAAATGTCTGTCTGTACATACTCCATCATAGCACTTGTTTGTCTCATATGTGCTGGACAAGAAAAATTCCTATTAAAGGCAATGAACACAGTATTTGTATCTATCTATATCTGTATGAATGAAATGAATAAATGAATGAATGCATGAATGAATGCATGAATGAATGCATGAATGAATGAATGAATGAATGAATGAATGAATGAATGAATGAATGAATGAATGAGGCTTTACGGTCTATCAGTCTATGTAGGCAAAGTGAAGTCATTACCCACAAACCAACGAGAGCAGGTGAGAAAGTGAGCAAGTAACGTTTTCTTTTCCAAGCTTTTCGCCCTTGGCAAATCGCGCAGGGAGACGCGGTGGATTAATTTTGCTCTTACTCCTATCCCACAGGGAGCGCTGGCAAACAGAGAGGAAGAAGAGGAAATAGAACGAGGATGGTGGTGAAATAGTTGATGTAACCTGCTTTTAAACTTACCTTTGGATGAATGCGCAGTGCGATTCCATTCAGCAACGGCGTTTCTTTTTTCCATCCTTTCCCCCTTCCATCTAATGTTCCATCTAATGTACCATCTAATGTACCATCTAATGTACGGATGGATCATGTAGAACATGGATCAGATGCTGTGAAACACCCACCCCCACCCAACCCCCTTTTAAAATATATTAATTTGACTTTTTAATAATTTGTGCCGTCAGAGATGTCATAGCATGATATAGCTATCCACATCATATGGTCTCGCGTTAAATGAGGGTTGCTGGTTTGGTGTGGTGCTGAGCATGAGGAAAGGACAAATACCCCTACCCGACACCACCACACTTTTCTCTTTTTTCTGTTCTCTCTTCGAAGTGATTTTTCATGTCCGCATAATGGCATGCACCCAGGGAATTGGAAAAAAAAGGTCATGGGTGTTCCCGCGGTCGTTCTTCAGTTGATAGATTAGCTCCGCTTGGAATTGGACGTGGCAAATGAAATAACGGGTGCTAGACGAAGAAATGACAGAGGGGGTGGGGATGGGATGGGGGACCTCTAGTGTCAGTTTTGGGGACACATACAGTGCTGGACACACTCAAACGTGTAACGTGCACACCGTGACGTGTTCATGTACGCATGCAAAGACATCACCCAACTCAGGAGTTTACGATTTGTTTAATAACATGCTTTGCCTTGGGCAAGTACAACCTGGTTTCTGACTTTCCCCCAAGAAAAATAATTTACCCAACAAGTGCCATGTAAAGCTGTAGCAAAAGTAACAATAGAATAATTAATACACTCACCTCAATATAATACCGATAAATGGTGCTGCCGACACAATCACCTCATGAGCACTTGAAGTAAGCATCTAATGTGTTCACAAAACGTTACAGTGGAGCAATGGCAGTTCCATGCTAAAAAGCACGGTCAGATCGCCCTCCTTTCACAGCACAGCAAAGCACAGTAACTGTTCCTGGGTCGTAGTCCTAACAACACGTGGAAAAGTCCACTCCAGCTGCCGTTGTCAGATCGGAAACGCAATTCTATAAACGGGCTACACTGGTGGACTCGTCCGAGGAGAGGGGTGTAGAAAGACGGCCAAGCTGGCGGGCCATACAAGCTAGCAAGCAACAGCATCTGACTGACAAGCGATCTTGGTTGGTAAATATTCGCTGTGAATTCGCAGTGATTCATGCAAAGAATCTGACGATTGGAAAAAAATCGGTAATACGCAGCCAATCAGATGTTGTGTCCCGCCAATTTGTGTTTCCCGCCAGCTTGGCTGTCTTTCTCACACCCCTCTCCTCGGACGAGTCCACTAGTGTGGCCCGTTTTTGGGAAGCTTTTCCGTCAGATATCTATATCAATAGGATTTAAAATAAAATAAAAACAAATTCACTTGCAACAGTTTAATCTTTCCTAGGGGCAAACGAGTTTGAGCTATTACCACCCGACGGAAAATTTACTCGGGCGACGGGAAATGGGGTATGGGAAATCCTGCCCCCACACCACCTACTCCCTCCCCTCCCCGCCCACCCCACTCACCCTCTCCCCACCACCCCCACCCCCTCCCCATCACACACCCTCTCACTCAAAATGAAAACCAAGTTCTTGCTATTTACTACACTAGTGTTTGGAGCCGCTAATAGATCTCATGGAAACACATCTTATGAAATTGAATCAGTTGGAACATGTCGTTCAGCTAAATTAGGTCTGGAATGGTCTTACGACTTCTTGCAGATAATGCGTGTACATGTGTGCACGCTCTCACGTACACACACGCAAGCGCGCACGCTCGCGCGCGCGCACACACACACACACACACACACACACACAAGCAAGAGCGGGCACACAAACAAATACACACAAACGCGCGCGCGCACGCACACACACACACACACACACACAACACACACACACACACACACACACACAGAGTAACACACAAACACAAACACACACACACACACACACACACACACACACACACACACACACACACACACACGCACACAAGCAGAGAAGAGAGTGCTGGGGGGAGAAAAAGCTGTGTCAGTTTTGAGCGCTCTTTGACAGCGGGTAAGAGAACGCTTCATCTTCTCGTTCTCCTGAGGCCCGCATCCGCCCCCGCCATCGTGACTTCTTTCCTCCCTTCTCCGTTTGTCCTCTGATGAGCCAGCTTCTGCGCTCCATTTATATAGCAGTCTCGTTTCGACCAGCCTTGAAGCAGGAGCTGCGGAGACCAAGGTATCTGCCTGTTTGAAGTGTGGTGTTTGAAATCTCAGACCTTCTGTCTCTTGGGACCAGCAGAGTAGAGATGTCATGCTGCTTTCACCAGAGGTCTTGAAGAGCCGGTGATTGGCAATATTAGTCGTTCCAAGACGTTTCCCAAACGGAAAACCGGCAGCGATGGTAATTCTCCCTGCTCGTCTTGGTTGGGTTTGGATCACTTTCTGCGAGTAGGTGACTTGATCCTCCCTGTGACTGAAAACGGACAGGGGTCGTGTGTGAAAGCGTCTGCTGCTGCGTGGGAGAGGGTGACGCACCCGACTTACACTCCCCTGCTCCCTTCCTTTGGGCGCTGGGATTACGTCACGAATGTGTGGAAGGGGCGGGAATGAGAGTTAATCGTATTTGAAGCTTCTGGCCACAGAAGTGTTCCAGAAATATGGCGGTGTGTTCTGTCGAGTTGGATTTGGTTGGGGGGAGGGGGGGCTGGGCTTCTTCGCAGAGAACCCGAGAGTCGGTGTCCAAAACTTTGCAAGCGTTGCTTTAGGCAGTGCAGATCGTTTCGGTGAGAAACACGACACAAGAAGGAGACGCTCTATCACTCCGTCTTTATAGAGACACACAGATTATTTTGATCTCAAGGTTGGAAAAAAGAATGGACTGAAACCTCTACCCCCAATCACCGTACACGACTGCCAACAGGCCGAGTCGCTAAGCCTCATCTGCATTTTAAAAATATAAAGTATACTTTGATGAGCGTAGTTGGTTGTTTGTCCGTAGTCAGTGTAATGTTAAAGAGCAGGTGATCTGTGACTGCTGTGCGAAAGCAGGATTGCCTTACCATTATGTAGAGTGCTAGTTAGAGAGGCGCGGGAACGCTCCAACTGTACGCACTTCAAGAGACCTCTGAAGAATGCTAGGGCAAGCAAACATCAACAGTCAATAGTTATTTCATTATCTTTCCTTTTTCTTCTTCTTTTTTCTATCTTATCGGGAAGTAGAGTAGAAAAGGAAAACATAATTCACATCATCTTCGTAGTCGTTGTTTTTAGTCGTCATTATTTTCGTCGTTATCGTCGTCGTCGTCGTCATCGTCATCATCATCATCGTCATTGTCATCGTCATCGTCGTCGTCGTCGTCATCGTCGTCGTCGTCTTTCTTGCCCGCACATAGGTATGCTTCTCTCCCTGCTTCGACACAGGATGCTGATGTTTCGAATGGCAAGAGCCGGGAGGGGTTTTTCCTACCAGAGGAAATCAGACGACTAAATGCGGGAAGACAGGGACGAAGAGTTTCGAGTCAGAATTAGATTCAGGAGCTAAAGAGATGTGCAACTCTCAACTGTGGAGCGTAGGAAAAGCCACAGGTAGTTCGTGTGAGGAAGCGCAACATTCACTTTCTCTTTTCTTGTCACTTTTGAAAGCTGTATGTTTAAAAAAATTATAGATCATGTCTTCTCTCTCTCTCTCTCTCTCTCTCTCTCTCTCTCTCTCTCTCTCTCTCTCTCTCTCTCTCTCTCTCTCTCTCTCTCTCTCTGTACATCTCTCTCTCTCTGTGTGTGTGTGTGTGTGTGTGTGTGTGTGTGTGTGTGTGTGTGTGTGTGTGTGTGTGTGTAAATGGATGGTGACGCGCAACATATAGCCTCTCCCATCCTGAGGTAGTGAGTGCTGCTGCAATGCAGTTCGCTGCACATGCACGCACATGGCCTCTCCTACCTAATTGCTCCTGCAGGAACACCTTCACGTAGTCCCCCGTTGCTCACAAAGCTTCCTACAGGTGCGACCGAGCACTCGGCGGTATATCCGGGAACTGAGCAGACTGGGCTCATAAGCCTTGTTGGCAACCAGTCTAGGAGAAGGACAACTCTGATGTAAAACCTACGACCCAAGGACCTCACTGTCACCGTCCCAGCTTGCTAGGCCATGGCAGACGAACCTCGGGTGTAAAGGGTGGGTCCGGTACTGCGCACACCGAACTTCACCTTAAAGCTCCACTGCGCAGGCTCAAACTGCCTGGCGCCACACCATCAATAAAGCCACGGCAGTGTTGGAGAGCTCCCGCAGGGACACATTGAAGGAGAAGCGCCAGAGGAGAAAAAACCGAGAGGGCGTCATGCTAGACCCTGGCCGGGTCTTCCCCTGCGGCCGCTGTGGTCGGGCTTGCCGGTCCCGCATCGGCCTCTACAGCCACCAACGTGTCTGCGGTGGACGTGGACAGCAGCATCGACTCATCTTCG
The DNA here is from genome assembly GCA_034096865.1 of Theodoxus fluviatilis. Classification (NCBI taxonomy): domain Eukaryota; kingdom Metazoa; phylum Mollusca; class Gastropoda; order Cycloneritida; family Neritidae; genus Theodoxus; species Theodoxus fluviatilis. The sequence continues at coordinate 31,549 of JAWQFJ010019318.1, read as the reverse complement.
TTCGCGAAGCAACGCCATAGATAGATATAAACTGTTAACCTTTTCTTGAAACGAGGGCAGTGCCTGTGCTAAACGGTTCTTAATAATATTTCATCTTGGATAGCTACATATACACAAGGCTCACTCACAGAATCGATTCCATAGCGTTGCATATTCAGAATGTAATTAGTACCAGTGTTCTCCTGCTTGTGGCTATGACCATAAATGACGCAACATGTCTCAGTGTCCAAGGAGATAGCTCTGTGTAAAAAAAATGTCCTGAAGATAATGTTCCTCAACGGGTTTATGTTTCTAGTTCTGTGTGGGCGCTTGTGTTTGATATGTTTGTTCTTTAGACTCGCTGGAGACAGTCTTTTTGAATACTGAGGCAGAAATAGGGACTGTCGTCTGATATTTCGTCGCTGGCTTTAAATACGGGCTGACCTTTACCCTTTTCTGCCTTACATACGGAGTGCCTGAAGTAAAGCTTTGCGTGATGGACAATTAACAATACACTTCTTGGCAACGTCTCAGCTCGTAGAAGATGAACACAGCAACGTCCGATGTTTTTCTCTGATATGACGCATCCATATGAACCGCCCTCCAAGCATGTAAAGAAGACAGTGCTAGCTACAATTTATCCATTTAGCTTTCCTCTTCCAAACACTTTCCTGCAAACTGCAAGGAATGGCTGCTTTTCACGTATTCAGCTTGGAACCATTCCTCTGATTACTTCCTGTCCGTCCCAGATTTCTCCAGCTCGGAGTCTGCCTCGCCTCGACGTCTGGCTGTGAAAGCACGCTTCATAAGTCTGTCTGACATCGAGGAAGACTTCCTTCACGAACATTCCAGTATTGAAGGAGGAGCCTCTCTGGATGACAGCAGCGGCCTGCCTTAGATATCGAGACCTGATTGCTCCAGACAGACAGCTACTTTGCCCTTACTCAAGAACTAATTTTCGATGCCTTTGTTTCGAACAGTTAGGGGCAAGTTCGTGTCTACCAGAGAGAGTTAGAGACTTCTATGCGCAGAGCGGAGGTGATAAGGATGTTGCAAGCGCGGTTGGGCAAGAGAAGCGAAATAGTCATTGAGTGCTGTGGAATGGAGTGTAAAGCAAGGGCTTTTTTGAAAGCTTCCGCACAGGGTTGATAAATGTGTGTGTGTGTGTGTGTGTGTGTGTGTGTGTGTGTGTGTGTGTGTGTGTGTGTGTGCGCGCGTATATCCTCTGTATATGTGCATGTGTGTGTGGGGTTGTGCGTGTGTGTGTGTGTGTGTGATTATGAGTGTCTGATTATGCGCGTACGTGATAGGGTGCGTGCATGCGTGCGTGTGTGTATAAGAGAAAGAGAGAGAGAGAGAGAGAGAGAGAGAGAGAGAGAGAGAGAGAGAGAGAGAGAGAACGAATGGTTTATTGGGTAGGCCTCCAAAGCAAAGGAACCAATACATTATGGATATGGAGATGCATCAGGTGAAGCATCTGTGCCAGCATCGCATCAAATACGCATGTCTACCTATTTATCAAAATAGAAAGCGTTACATTCTGGTAAATTTAGTGCCATATCTCTTCGAT
>JAWQFJ010019318.1:17500-27500 GCA_034096865.1 Theodoxus fluviatilis | reverse complement strand
CTTCTCAAGAGATACTTATCTGCGGTGTTGGTGTACAGTAATGCTTGTGTTTATGAAGGAAGTAGAAGTCTTACGAACCTTACGATGCTTAACTCACATTGCTTCTCCCCACCCAGGAGTAAAACACCAGGGAAACTATGGAATATTCTCCTCGATCAAACAGGAAAGTGACAAATCTTACGATCATGACTCTTTCCTACCCACCACCCACTCCCATCCCCAGCCCCCACCATCCCACCCACCCCCACCCCCACCCTCACCCCCACCCATCCCACTCCACCCCAACCCAACCACCACCCCGTGGAGATTATCGCTTGGAAATATGGAGGCCAGTGGACTACCTCCCGGCGGCACATGAATTATCATCTCATCCCCGTCTACTTTGTAAGACATCAGAAGCAGATTGTAGCTCTGTTCCCATGCCTTCAGTCTTGTCTTGCCTGAAATGTGCGTGTGCGTGTGTATGTTCGTGCATGTGTGTATGCGTGTGTGCGTGTGTGTGTGTGTGTGCAATAAGTCATTCAAGAGTAGAGGAGTGTGTATCATTAGGAGGGGGAGCAGAAGGTCATAGCTGGGTCGCTGTTTGTGGTGGCTGCGTGATGACACGCGTTCAGGCAGTCAGGGTGCCTTTGTGTTAGACTGATATGTCTTTGGCCGTGTGCACTGCTGCTTTTAGCGACAATGGTCAACTTTGCAAACGCCATTCCGATGCGATTACCTCCGCGGACTTTCATCCTAGAGCAGGATCCACGCACTTAACAATGGTTTTCTCATCAGTCTAAAACTACCCACAGAGAGGAGATTGGGGATTGTACTCTCGCCCTCAAGTCAGACATCTGGCGGAGACGAAAAGGCGGGAGCCATGGATTGCTGGTCCCGTTCGTCTCTCGCCATGGGAAGCATGGATGGAAGTCGAGTGAATGCACGGATGAATGACTCTTCTTAATCAGCATCCGCGGTTGTTGCCTCTGTAGGGATTTCCCCCCTCTGAACTTCAAAGATTCCTCGTGAGACGAACTGCCGAGGACGGAACGGAGGGCATGCCATGCCTCCTGTGGAACAGTAGCATCCACTAGAAGACGTGCAGAGTGGCTCACATGGCTTGTCTCTGACTGCTCACGCGGCTAGAACTTTGTGTTTGCATGTGCACGTAGTCCTGTGTGTGCCGTTACTGAGTGCATGTTCTTGCGTGTCTCTCTGGCTTACAGCACAGGCTGTCACCGTGTGTATCATCTTGAGGGATTCAGCGTGCATTCTCTCTGGTGTTCCGCATCCGTCTGACTGTAAGTGTGTCTGTCATTGTGCCTGTCTGTCTGTCTGTCTGTGTGTCCGTCTGTCTGTGTGTCCGTTTGTCTGTGTGTCTGTCTGTCTGTCTGTCTGTGTGTCCGTTTGTCTGTGTGTCTGTGTGTCTGTCTGTCTGTCTGTCTGTGTGTCCGTCTGTATGTGTGTCCGTTTGTCTGTGTGTCTGTGTGTCTGTCTGTCTGTCTGTCGGTCTGTCTGTCTGTGTGTCCGTCTGTCTGTGTGTCCGTTTGTCTGTGTGTCTGTCTGTCTGTCTGTCTGTGTGTCTGTCTGTCTGTCTGTCTGTCTGTCTGTCTGTCTGTCTCTTTCTCTCTCTCTCTCTCTCTCTCTCTCTCTCTCTCTCTCTCTCTCTCTCTCTCTCTCTCTCCCCTTCCTACCGTTACTCTCCACCCTACCACCTGCTTCATGTGTGCGCGTGTGTATGCCTGTGTGTATGTGTGTGTGTTCGTGTTCTCTCGTCATTTTTCCTCAGCCTATCTCGCATGCCATGTCTTCTTCTGTGGTTCTCAGTTTTTTAAGGGCGTTTTCTTTCTGTTATGGTCTGTTTCTGTGTCGTGTTCCGGCTCGGCAGTTCTTACCTTTCTACGGACACAAGATTGGCAGCACGGACTACGCAGGTTTTGCATCCCTCCTCTCTCACGCGCTGCGTATCTCTCAGAACAGTCAGGGTCCACAGTCTCCGTTCCCCAAGCAGAAACTCTGTGGCGGATCACGGGGAGGGGCGGCAGCCAGGCTGTGGTGGCTCCAGGAGACTCTGCGACGGAGTCGGCGGCCGGGTCTACGGCACTGCCTGCCTGTCTGTGAGAGCCGGAGTCTGTCGGCGCCTGGCACTGCGGTGCCAATGGTTGGTCTGCTTCCAGAGGACCCGTCCCCCTCCCTCCCTCCTCCTCGCCATGGATCGATGGTAGATCGATGAACCGATCACGACTCGCCATGTCTGGGTTTCAGAGCAGTTCCACCAGAGACCGTCACGCTGTTGAGAGCTCCACTTCCCTCCCCTCTCTTTCCCGCTCCCCGCTATAGCGCAGCGGCAGCAGTGGCAGCAACTGCAATAGCAGCCACGGTGGTGGCACTGGTTCCACTCGCAGAGTTCCCCCGACTGTTGGCGCTGGTGTCCAGAGCAAGGGAGCCTCGCTGCTCTTATGAGCGGAACGCTGTGGCGTGAGTGAAAAGTTTGTGGATTTCGTCACCTTCCTGGGACTTACCTGCGTATTGAAGAGAGAAAACTTTGAGGAATGGACGAACCCTTCGGAGACATTCGGAGCCGGACAGTCCGTAGTTGACGGCGGGGCAGTGTTGTGAAGGTGACGTCTGCGGAGTTGAGTTGATGTCAGACAGAAAAGTTAGACATTTCACCGCCCAACGATGGATTTTTCTTCTCTGAGGGGGAGGAAAGATGAAAAGAATACACAAGAAATATGTCCACACCTTCTACGCAGCATGGCAGAGTGATTTGCTGATGGCAGTGAGACGCATTCAAAACAATTAGTCGAGCCGTTTTACTGAAAAGTTTTCCATTTTAGCATTTGTCGTTTGCTGAAACCCGATGTAATTTCGAAGTGTGGAAAACTACAGGTGCCACCCATCACGATACACGTGTTTCTCGCGTACAAGGAGGAAAGAGCATTTGCATGACTCGGTGTGAGTGTGAGACCCAAACGTTTTGAAAATTTTGCCGGTTTATGTGACGTTTCCCCGGGCGAAACCACGTGATTGGCGAGCCCGGATCCTCACTGAAGTACCCGCTCCACGCACGTGACGTGACGTGTGCGTGTGAGCTCGGAGGAAGTTGTCAGGTGCCGCGGAAAAGTTTTTTCCTCTTCCCATCTATCAAAACCTAAAGCGCGGTACACACGCTCAAGTTGTTTGGCTCTGGTCAGGACGCCAGCGCTGTGCACGGAAAATTCGCCGTCTTTCTGCCGCGCTGCACGATTCAGTCGCCAATGTCTGGATGAAACCGAGTTACACGCCTGTTTTGCGGATTACATTTGACGCCGAAAGGTCAGCGCTGAGGGGAGTTTCGAACGATTCAAATCGACAAGCTCTGCGTCTTTCTACCGGGGTCTTTCCTGTGGCGCGACGCGAAGTTCTGTGCAGGAGAGAAAGTTTTGACGTCACTTCCAGACTGGTTTTTGTAAGTTTCTACAACTGACAAGAATGGTCTAATCTGATCAGCGTCTCCAATCGGCAGTGTACAGGGTGGTTTGTGGAGATCCCGCGATCGTGAAAAATGAAACGGCTTGGCTGTCTTTGTCGTGGTTTCGCTTTGCTTTAAACGTTGGACTTGGAATTCACGGTGAACCCCCTTGTGACCTTTGATTTCAAGCCCAGAGTCTGACTGCACACGTGTCCCAGAAGATTATCTCGGCACGTCTGAGAACGCTTCCTTCTAAAGAGGCATTACTCCACCAAAACAATGCGTTCATGTGCTGTTCCTGTGGAGTGTACACGTGGGTTAAGTTTTCCCGCTGTGGCGCTCTGCCTCAGCTGAATGTCTCGCGTCTGCGCTCACTTAACGTCTGCCGTGTCGTAAAGCCCCCAGGAGCCTTGTGTTCTCTGGGATTCCCTTCGTTACAAGCTTGCAGGGAGCTTTTGCAGATTTCCTTGTGCTTGGCGCTAAAGCTTTTTGATAAGAGAGAAAGGTTGAGTTCTGCCTTCTGGTCACATCTGGTGACGTTCGAGACCCAACGGCAACCTGCAAGTAGACTCCACATGCCGTCTTGGCTGGATGCCTTCGTGCGCCAGGTGTCGGTACTTTGTGCAGGGAAAAACGTTTCCCTCTCGTAAGAGGACGCGGTTTCCATTGTGTTTGTTGGAAATCCCCACGTGTTGCAGGCTGGCTGTGAGCGTGAGAAACTGACTCGAACAGTGGCGGACGACATGTCTGATTGCGTCATTGCATGTGGCGAGAACGACTTCCTAGTCACATGACATGAGGAAGTTGTTCATCTTCCGTGTGGAGAGTGATCCATAAACTTGACGTTACGCTTACGACCACACAAGTTGTTTATGTTTGGAGCGAACCTAGCTGTGCTTACCGACTTGGCTGCTTTGGAAGCAAGAACAATAGTTTGCCTAACCTCTCCTGCTTGTCGTCAGAAAAGCCGTCCAAAGATAAGACTTCGCACGCCTTTTTTGCATGGAGCAAATATAGCAATACTCTCCAGGTCTTTTCATCTCGAGAACAAAAGCCCGCCTTTGTGGAAGACCGTGAAAGTCTACCACGCTCCACCCACCCTTGCCTTTGAAGGGAGAGTGTTTGCCTGCCTGCCTGCCCCCCCCTCTCTCTCTCTCTCTCTCTCTCTCTCTCTCTCTCTCTCTCTCTCTCTCTCTCTCTCTCTCTCTCTCTCTCACGAAGCTCCCAATGATTGCTTCGTTGAAAATGTGAGGTCGGCAGAAGAGACATTGAGTGCTTGCGGACGTGCCTGTGGCGTTCCAGATTGTTGTGAGTCCATTGACAGATAGTTTCCCTTCGCATCTATGGCGACACCACGTGATTATTGACTCTGACCTTTTAAATATTTAGCGACCTCTTGTTATCGCCTGTTACCTTTCAGAGTACGTGGCGTTTGCACAGAGCGTCTGTGACCATGAGAATCTCTCACGCCACTGTAGATAACGTGTCTCATAATCTATCATAGGCTTGCTGATATGTTGACAAACTCCACGATACCTGTGGGAGACTTCCAAACCTGAGACAACTTTACTCGCCACCCCCCTGCCTTAGCCTTCTGGTGTGGATGCCCCCGTCTCCCGCCTCTCTCAGCCACTTTCTGTTGGAGAGAATGGAACCCATGGTGACGACATAGGACGACTCCAGCTGTGAAAGAACATCGTAAACCCAGCACCGGTCTCCTCGTCTGTGGCAGTCACGACACTTTGATCCGTGGCCTCCATTGGGATTGGCGCCCGTACTCATCTTGAGAGGATGAGAAGGAAGCAGCAGAGATTTTGTCTTGGAAAGTAGACGATCGCGCCGAGTCCCTTGTGTTGGGCTGCCACTCCGTCAGGCTCTGATTGGAACAAAGAGGCTGAGGAGACGTATTAACCTTTAGATTAGGGCTCTGTCTGTCTGTCTGTTTATCTGTCTGTCTGTCTGCCTGTCTGTCTGTCTGTCTGTCTGACTGTCTGTCTGTCTGTCTGTCTGTCTGTCTGTCTGTCTGTCTGTCTGTCTCTCTCTCTCTCTCTCTCTCTCTCTCTCTCTCTCTCTCTAAGACCAAAGCAGACGAGGGCGGCTGCGTTTGATGGGGACTGCCGCCACACCCCGGTGCCCCAGTGATTTACGGCGCTGCCATCCGTGAACAAACACGCTGTCCAGGGACTCAGGTGATTGGCGCGGGACGCTGGGCTATAGAGATCTGCTCCCACACCATCGATAACCACTCCATTCGTTTCCCTTCCATCAAACCCCCCTCTTCACTCCCCACCCCGCCTCCTCACCCCCACCCCCTACTCCTCCCTCCTACTCCTCTCCCTTCATCTCTAACCTCTTCCACCTTATCCTTCCTCACCCTGCACAAGGAAACGGAACCTTGAGATTTGCTGGCTGAGAGGGTAGGACGTCATCGTCTGAGGTCTGTCTTTCTCCAACGTGCATGTCCTTCTGTAGTGGATGGTGAGACATTCTTCAACAATTCTTGCCGTGGATGGGTGAGGTCCGTGGCTGGCGAAGTTAACGCAATCTGGAGTTGGATCCATTCTTGATCTGTGCAGGAAATTTTGACAGGGGATTTCTCTAGAGTACACTGTAGTGGGAAGTAACTCATTAGATATTTGAATTCCATAAGTATTTTTTGAGGGTATGTAAATATTTGGATAACACGCTTATCCGAAAATAAATCTGATTCTTGAGCGAAAAGTAATTGATTCTTCGTGATAACCTGTGTACTTTTTCATTTTTTTGTGCTGTGGACGAAATAGAGCGGAATACAAAATGCTGAGACACGGTAGGAATGCACTATATTACCACAGCTATGACAGTGTGCGTAGTTCCGCCACGTAACTGCTGCCTGCACCTGTGATTTTTAAGAGAAGAAACAGTGGAAACCAATTTGACTTCTTCACATCCTCGCAAACTTCTCCACTCACTAGTGGAAGTCTACATCCGTGATTGATTTACAGACAACAGGGTAAGATGCCGCCGCTTAAAATGCACTGAGCGTACCCTCCCACCTTCTGCTGTCATCTGCCACCCGGTGTAGATGTCTTTTCCCATCGGGACTTCTGTCTAGAGAGGTGACACGGAGAGCCAAGTGTCTGCACCGCGTGACATGAAGTGTGGTGGAACGAGCCTCGCCTGTCTCTCGTCTCTTGTCGGCGTTGGCTGACATTTGCCTTTCCTGTGCGTGGCTGAAAAACACAGAAACAGCATCTGCTTCGACTGCAGGTTTTCTGAGCTGCGCATTTGAGCAGCGTGTTGAGAGCCCAGTGCCCTGAAGCAGCAAGGTCGCCTGACTGCTGGCATTAGTGGCAGCTCTGCAGCGGATGCACGTCTGTGTAGGGAGTCTGCTGGAAGAACTGAGGCGTTTCCTCGTTCTCTGGTCCCTCCCCCCCCCCCTTTTCCCCTCTTTCCCTTGCTCCAATCCCCCCTCCCCCCATCTCTCTCTGTCTGTCTGTTTCTCTCTCTGTCTCTGTCTGTCTGTCTGTCTGTCTGTCTGTCTGTCTGTCTGTCTGTCTCTCTCTGTCTGTCTGTCTCTCTGTCTCTCTCTCTCTCTCTCTCTCTCTCTCTCTCTGTGTGTCTGTGTCTGTCTGTGTCTGTCTGTCTGTCTGTCTGTCTTCCCCCCCCCCCCTCTTTCTCTCTCCCGAAACAATAAAATCTAAAGTCTCTCAAGTACGTTAGGGAGCTAACTCTTTAAAATTTCATAGAACTTCACAGAAACTTCAAAGGCAAAAAACCCCGAGGAACACGGGGCGGCTCAGGACGCTTTGACAAGACAAAGATTTTCAACTTCCCAGACCCCGTCCCGCCAACCTTCGATCCTCACCTCCCCCCCCCCTTACCCCCCGTAAATACCCCTCCACACACCCCTCCAGATACCCCTCCACCACCACCTCTCAATTCAGTCTTTATTTTCAGTCCAGACGCTCTCGAGTGAAGAGGTTTTGCCACGCAAGCGCTGAAGAGCTGAATTGGAAAAAGCGATCTGTCGAAAGCGAATCACGTATCTCTGGTCCAAAGGCAATCATGCATCTCGACGTTCAGTGAGGCGCGGACGATGTCTCGTTTGGTTGTGTGACGAAGCGACTTCCGCTTCCAAAGGTCTTGAAGGGGTTCCGTTCCGTTCCGTTCTGTTTAGTAGAGAACGCTTTCCAAACGTCATCTTTCACGGAGACGGATGAAGATCAACCAGTGCTCTCGAAATAGACACCATTTCTCGCCTTCATTGTGAGAGAATCAAGCACTGGAAATCAAGTGTTTGCTCTGTTCAAACACTCGGGAGAGATCCCAGAGGTATATAGTCCCGAACGCCGAAAATTTGCCTCTTTTCCCCTGTCGACAGTGACTACTCCTCTCACGTTTCGTCGACGGTCGTGTGAAAATCAGCGAGCGGGGATTAGCTGTTCGATACGTTCGTGGACTGATGAAGTCAGATAAACAGTCTTTCCCTTGAGAGTGACGGAAAACGGGCGAAACCTCGCCAGTTCGACAGATTCATGACGCGGTGATGACGCATTTTCGGATCCGACGTCTTTCCTACGAGAACGACGAGAGCGTTTCCTCCGTGGTCTTGGTAAATTGCTCTCAGGGGCTTTCATTTGCATATCAGCTAAACCGCTCTGCAGACGCGCAATTGCAAGATTGAATGACATCGTCTGCTACGAAGACGGCGGGGAGAAAGGACCTGCTGCGTCGTGACTGGAGGACTGCCAGTCGCCTGCGTGTGGGCGAAGACCTTCTGGCTTCAATAGCGAGACGGGTGTCAAGACTTCTGCTGGCGGTTTCTCTCCACTCTGACTAGCTAACACCTGGCTATTGACGCCCAGGCTTCGGATGAAGTAAACAGCTTTCACGGGGAGAGGTAAACGCCCTTAATGAGGAGAGGGGCATCGCCAGGTGAAAGAAAACGGAGATCCAATTACATCATTATCTCCGATATGCCGCCGGCCCGAACAAAAGCCTAACCACCACCTTGCTAGACTGGACACATCGCTATCTGAAGACCGCGACGGATGTGTCTGGACGCCGGGTGTTAGTTTATTTTCACCCTCAGACTATTGTCATTAGGCGGATGATGTGAATGAAGTGTCTGAAAATTGCCCGAGTTGGTGCTTAGTGGACGCGGACGTGTGGTGGAGCAGTCCAAATTGCCTCTGGGACTACCGTGGTCCCAGACAAGAAAGGGTGAAGCCTGCTGAGTGTTTCGTGACGAATGCAGGCTTCTCATGCTTCACAGACAGGCGGAGTTCCTTTGAGGAATGCCCGAACGCTTTACCTGCCATTCAATGTAAAAAGCTGACTTAGTAACATCCAAGGATGTGTGTGGACTTTGCAGCTGAGTTGTGTCACCTGTGACAGAGACTTCACTGGATACCACAAACCACTGGCGTAAAAAAAAAGACGAACTCGCAACTTGCAGAAAAAAAGATTTACAAAGTAGAAGCGACTTGGCCTGACAAAGTGCGATTATCGTCTCAGGGACCACGTTTGAAATCAACTGATCACAGACGATCGCTTTTAAGAACCGCGGACAAAAACTTCTCAGAATGGTGGGGAGCTTTGTGTCGTGCTGAATCGTCTGGAGACGTCCATTGATCCACGAGGGTCTGTCTGGGAAACATCAGAAGTAGAGGGCTCCGGTGCCTTGCTGCCTTGTGCTTCCTTTAGTTGACTGGGCAACCTCGTGGACTGCAGAGGATAACAGAGCTTTTATGTGAGCGGTTTTGGCAAGAGCTGAGCCTGCACAATTCTCATGGATCGATTCTTTTTTTAAAATCCAACCACAAGAGAATGACATTGAAGTGATGAAGAATAAGTGTGATCTGGACCTTTTTCTGTCTTTTTCATAGGGAAATTTTGAAACTTTTTTCCTCAGTAAAGTTTGATGGACAACTGAGAAGTATGCGCGGCTTCCTTTACATTCCTGGCTACAATCAGACTTCCAGCTTTGCTGGCTGAAGTTCATATTCCTACAAACAGTAGTCAGAAACCAAAGCTGGCCGTCCCACGCTGGCTCTGAAGGTGAGAAGGCGGGACAATTATAACGCTGGAAGTGCACGCCCGATTGATTGCCTGCATTGGCACCTCCGTTACCACCTGCAAACTTCGTCTTGTCCACTTCGTTGTGAAAAAAGTTGTCGAACTGGATTTCTTGAAGGCCCAGGTTCGCCGAATTAGTTGTTGCTGCGAAAGGAAAACGGTTTTGCGAAGGGGATGGAAATAGCGGGGTTGATAACAGAAGCCCTTTTTCAGAGGTCTGCTTCCTGCTTTTCCATGTGCCTCTGTGTCGGCGCTTCTAATGAATACTGCACGCGAATGTTAGCCGTGGTGAGAAGACCGCTAGATCAAGCAAACCATTGCTTCCTGTGTAGCTCATGTGGACTTTTCTGAGAGTGAGCGGGTTTTACAGCCCTGGATACTTCAAATGCTGTTCGGCCTCCTGTCTTTCTTGAGTGCATCACGAGCCTGCAGGAACAGAGGTTGCTGCAAAGCCTTGGACTATTTTCTGTCTGTAGTGCATGAGTGGAAATGATGTGACGATGT
>JAWQFJ010019318.1:7500-12500 GCA_034096865.1 Theodoxus fluviatilis | reverse complement strand
GAGCAGACTTTGGAAGTAATTTTCCCAAACTTTCACGTCTATTATAATGTCTGAGGATCTTATCTTTGTGGCTTTCCGCACCATAGGCCAGAAAACAGCCGAATTCTTTACATTATTAATTATGGTTGGGCACGTTGTTCGATTATAGTTTCCTTTCTTTTCCCTGATGAGTTTTTAATATTTATTTGAGAGAGAGAGAGAGAGAGAGAGAGAGAGAGAGAGAGAGAGAGAGAGAGAGAGAGAGGAAGGAAGGATTGGCATATGTATGGACACACACACACACACACACACACACACACACACACACACACACACACACACACTTCATCCACTCCCTCTTCGCGCTCTCCCCCACTCTTCATCCCTGGAATGACATTGAACAATTTGCTGTCAACCTGAGCGCTGCGTTTTTACCAGCCTTGGTTGGGAGTGCAGTTCTGGTGCTTAGAAGAGTCCCTGTCCAAGTGAATTTCCCCTGAGAGATAAGGCGTCCACGAGTGATGTTTCTCGGCTGTCATCTTCTTGACCTTTGAAGCTCTCCGAATGTTCCACCCCAGTCCAGGTGATGCCCCCTGGGAAGCATTTTGTGTGTATGCTTGTTTGTTTGTGTGGCATTGTTGAAATTTTTTGTTGAGTGGCCTCTTTTCGGTTCCCCAAAAAGAAGAAAAAGGGAAAGTTCATTTAGAGCTGTCTGTCATTCTTGCTGTTGGTGTAAGGTTGTCGAGTACTTTAGTTTTTGGTTGGAGTAAAGTTCCAGGATGTTTTCAATGATAACTGGCTGGCTAGTGCCATGAGTATTTCGTTTTCGTTTCTTTGTCATTCCGTCTGTCTGTCGATCCATCTCTCCATCATTTTCTCTCTCTCTCTCTCTCTCTCTCTCTCTCTCTCTCTCTCTCTCTCTCTCTCTCTCTCTCTCTCTCTCTCTCTCTCTTTCTCTCTCTTACACACACCGCACGCACGCACGCACACACATACACACACACACATACACACACATACACACACACCACAAATTAATCCAGGAATGCAAATACTCGTGCAGGTGCACACAATCACGCAGGCATGCATGCATGCATTCATTTTTCAACCAGCAATTGTAAGCCACGCGTTTTCCGTTGACTGAGATAATTTAGTATCCAGCATCCACTTCGTGATAAAATTCCCTGCCGAGTTGTGGAGCTGGTCTGTCAGACTACACATACATCAGGAATTGTTTGTCGTTCTGTGAGGGATGATAGAGAACTTTGTCGGTTTGTAGCTTCGAAAAGCGCGAGGGAAATCATCCAGTAAAACGTTTGAGCGCGGAATCATATTATCTCTCCACGAGGAAACTGAGAGACTGCAGAATAGCCCCCCCACTCCACCCCCCCACCCCCCACCCCCACCCCCCCACCCCCCCGCCCCCCTAGACGTAGCTAACTTCAGATTGCTTTCATCTCACACCATTGATCTTCTGCCTGTGGGCTGTACATGGATACACCTTTACGGTGGGGAGTGCACATCGCGTGTGAAGGTTTCTGTGACCAGTAGAGTGCCATGTTGCAGTAATCGCGTCCTTGTACTCACAGGTACAACCCAGCGGTCCTCCTCGCCCCATCCATCGCAGATTCCTTCTGGAATGAGGTCACGGAAGCATATCTGACGTCATCAAAAGCGTCATCGTCTTCTTTCATGGATGCAGAATTTCCTTGTTCTACAACGACGTCAGGAAACTCGGGTTTACTTCACGGAAATGTGTATTACGTCATCGTAACACGTCAGAATGTTCAGTGATCCATACGGCATTTTCTTGTCGAAGTGAAGCAACGTGTTTGCTCCCATAAGGTCGCGTGTTGAACCAATCAGGTCCCGCACGGCAAGTTGTGTGAAATCTGCTGGAAAAAGACTGGCTTTCGTTTGGATTTCTTAAAGTCTGGATCCACAAGTTCCAATGCGTGCGGATTATGTCTGAAATGCATACGTGATCACTGCGATTAAAACGTCATCATTTTTCGGGCTCTGACATCACCATGATGTGCCGTGTCGTCCCCCAGTGGGTGTCACTCTTTGAATAGAAAGGAACCCTTGTTGGACATGTGCTGATCAACTTCTAGTGTGGAAACAATTGATCGACAAGTTGCCTGTGACGTCAGGAAAATGACGGAAAGTACATTATTGTTAATCGGACGTGTGAATAGAAGCTACACTTACGGTATATCCCAGCAGGAGCATTACATACTTGTACGCTTTCGAACTATTCCTGAATGCACATCCTCAGTTTCACTTGTGAGAAGGTGAGGATAAAATATATATAAACAGCAGCAGTGGAACTTTGTTATAGTTTTTGAATGGACTGCTACAACTGTGGCACAATAGAGTCTCCTACGATAGCTACCGGAATAGAGACAACAATTCCTTTATAAGACAGGTGAAGCATTATCTACGACTACGAACTCGTTCCACGAAAACAGACTCTACAAGTACTGCTGCATTATAGGTACTTGTCATGGTTTGATTGGACTATACCTTCAGAAACAGCCACAGGAAGAGGGCTAGCTTCAACTTGGAAAGGATTTCTGCCGCAGTATCTACAGGAGCAAGCTACAGTGGCGCTCGTGAGAGCACCCACAGCAACGTCCGCATCAGTAGCTTCAGGAAGAGAAGGGGTTTACGTCGAGGCCTACAAAACAGCCTGCACCATCCCTCAGGGACACACGCACGGGAAGGTGTCTCCTGGAATACCCCGAGGGGCAACCTACGACAACATCCTTCAAGAACAGTCAAAAGGATAGCCTTGGCGACGGAGAGGCTTGTCATTTGACACCGGCAGGAGCACGCTACAATATGTCTTCCCAGAACCCCTTCCACAGCTGCCAGAAGGCCAATCCAGTCATGAGCTCTCCAGGCCGACCAACCAGTCTCGGATCCTCCGAGCGGAAGCTGAGTTTTGCGCCCCCTGCTTTGCGGACCCATCGCGGGGAGGAGGGCAGGGAGGTAGGGGGCGGAGGTCAAGGGGTCACCGTGAGTAGAGAGGTCAAGGCTGCCTTCCTTCAGCCCTTGCTGAGCCCCATAGAGGAGGCGGACTACCTTGCCCTTCACGAGGGGCTCAAGCGGAATGGCGTGGTGAGACCACTGCTTGAGACTCTGGAGGAAATAGACGCCCACCTCCACACCGAGCTCCGACGGAATGGCTTCCTCTCTCCCTACTACCCCCACCTCCACGGACCCGAGAGTTCTTCATCCTCGTCCTCCTCCACGGCCTCGTCTGTTGGCGGTGCTTGTGGTGGTAGCGGTGGTGGGGGAGGAGGGGCAGGAGGAGGAGGAAGTAGCAACAGCAGTTGTGGTAGTTGTGCTTTCGGCAGTCTCACTGGTGCTGGTGCAGTGGCTGCCGCTGCCTCTGCTGCCTCGAAGACTTTTGAGAAGAGGAACGGGTTTCCGTCGTCGATGAAGACAAGCCACACGTGTCCCGTGACAGAGAGGAAGAACGGATTGAGTCGGCCCCTCCCTTTTCACCAGCACCCCAAGGCCCTCACCAGCTTCTCCTGCCCCGACGTCAACGCTCTGGACAGACGAGGGGTCCCGGAGGGTGCTTTGGCCCCCTCGTCCCACTCCACCACTGCAAGCCCGAGGGTGGGGGTAGGGGGAGGGTCGGGGAGGGGGAGGGGGATGGGGGGAAGCAACGGCGTAAGGAGACCGGTGGCTGCGCAGCTGGAGAGTTTCGTGGCCAGACAGGCCATCATAGCCAGCTTCAGCCTCGACCACTGCTGGTTCTGCGGTCGTCCCATGCCCGGCTTTGGGTAGGACTTGAGCTACAGGGTCCACTGTTGCCACCTACATCCTTCAATGTGTTTTTAGTTTAAGATCCCACAGTGTTCTCACTACAGCGTTTACTGATCCCGGCTACGTCCTTCAATGTGTTTTGGTTATTGTATCCAAACTTCCCGCTGTTGTCAGCTATATCCCTCAATGGGTTTTAGTCACTGCATCCAAACTGCCCACCTTTGCCAGCTAGCTACATTATTCAGTGTGTTTTGGTTACAACATGTGCTGTGTCCTCAGCTACAACGTCCATTGATCCCAGCTACATTTAAAAATCTGTTTTGCTTACAGCATATACTGTGATTTTAACGGCATAATTCTTTATCAAGAGCTGCATCCTCAGCCGTCCCTAGCAGTGCCCTGCAGCATGCGTGTAGTTACAGCGCCAACAGTTTCCTCAACTACATCTTTCACCGTCGTCAGCTACATTTTCTAGTTGTTAGCTATGTCCACCATGATGTATTCAGCTACATTATTGCACTGGCATTAGCATATGTCCCCACTGTGTCAGAGCTACTTCGCCTCTCTGTCGTCAGCTACATCCTCTCCAATGTCCTCAGCTACATCCTCTCCAATGTCCTCGGCTACATCCTCTCCAATGTCCTCAGCTACATCCTCTCCAATGTCCTCAGCTACATCCTCTCCAATGTCCTCAGCTACATCCTCTCCAATGTCCTCGGCTACATTCTCTCCAATGTCCTCGGCTACATCCTCTCCAATGTTCTCAGCTACATTCTCCCCAATGTCCTCAGCTACATCCTCTCCAATGTCCTCGGCTACATCCTCTCCAATGTCCTCGGCTACATCCTCTCCAATGTCCTCAGCTACATCCTCTCCAATGTCCTCAGCTACATCCTCTCCAATGTCCTCAGCTACATCCTCTCCAATGTCCTCAGTACATCCTCTCCAATGTCCTCAGTACATTCTCTCCAATGTCCTCGGCTACATTCGCTCCAATGTCCTCGGCTACATCCTCTCCAATGTCCTCGGCTACATCCTCTCCAATGTCCTCGGCTACATCCTCTCCAATGTCCTCGGCTACATCCTCTCCAATGTCCTCAGCTACATCCTCTCCAATGTCCTCAGCTACATCCTCTCCAATGTCCTCAGCTACATCCTCTCCAATGTCCTCAGTACATCCTCTCCAATGTCCTCAGTACATTCTCTCCAATGTCCTCGGCTACATCCTCTCCAATGTCCTC